>CM039483.1:20304171-20397661 GCA_022433065.1 Begonia loranthoides
ATATATATATATATATATATATATGTATGTATGTATGTATGTATATATTATACAGCATGTGCATATCATGCTCACAGTTACTATTTTTAGATATTCATTCTTACTGAGCATTAGGCTCATAGCTTATAACTTGTGATGTAGGTGAGGTACTAGTGGAAAATGAAGAGAAGCAGTTGATGTAGGATTTTCGAGGCGAGATATTGTACTGGTTAAACTAAACAAGAACGGTTTAAGGAAAGAAATTTATTTTATGTGCATAATATGTATACTTTTAATAGTTGAAGAAAAGAATTTTATTATAGCACATTTTCTTTTAGTTTTAATTGATTTTGAAAAAGGAAGGTCTTCCGCTGTACGTTTTGTTTTAAAGAATTGTAATGGAAGAATGAAAAATGGGTCGCTACAGTAGCGCCTTCATTATGGATGTGACGGGATCATAACTCTGTTCTTGCAATTGGTAATGGGTATTTCTTCTTGGAGATATTCTCGACTTATCTGAAAAGAGAATTACACCAGGTGTCAGAAAATTCTATGCACAGCAGACAACGTCAAAATTATTACACTATCAAATATTCACGTAATCACTATCAGGAAATTAGTGGAATCTTAGGCTCTTATACCAATTTATTTCTATCTCAATACGAAGGCAAGCCCAACAGAAATCTTGAGTCAAAGGACCCGATGCCCAGAGAGGATCCGATCGCTAGCAAAAGACTTTATCAAAAATCAAATCCATAGGCCACAAGAGATGGGTCAAGGTCAACAAAATGATCACGACAAAAATAGTGCAATAAATTAAAATGTTGTGCAAGAATACAAAATACCCAATATCATACAAATTTTTATATAGGCCCAAAGGAAAAGCCCTGACCAAGGAACAAAAATAAAACACTCAAGAGATAATAGGGAAATGGGAAGGTCTTCACTCCAATCACTACTTCTTACCGCTTTCATTCTTAACTGAGAAGAAGTGGGTCATTTGAAGTGAATGACTAACTCAGTAGGAAACTTATAATATATGCAATACATGAGAAAACTAATTTTATGATTTCATTTGAAAACCATGAGCCAGTAATAAAATATTGTGCATGAAATTACATTCATCAAAACCTCATAACCACTTTAAGAAAATAGGTTCCACAAGCCACAAGTGAGGTAGGTAAAGAAAACATTTCAACATACATAGGCAGCTATATCGAAATAAGCCCTTATCATTTTTTTTGTAGAAAACAATCCCAGTGAAAATGAGATCACTCACGAACCTTGGCACATCGATTGCCTACAAAGTGTGTAAGAGAATGACGTTGATCTGAACATCTAGTTCGTCACTTGAGTCAAAAGAAAGGATTGTTTGAAGACAAGTCCACGTGTATCAATTGTATAAACAAACACCCCGGCCGGGTTTAGGGATTCAGACCCAATGATGAATCATCACCATCCTATTACCCAATTGCGTCATACAAACAAAATACTTTCACGCAAAATTAGGTGTACAAGGATAAACTCATGTTGTATTGACCCTAAAACCGTTCAAAACAACAAAAGGTTCATTCACACATGCATATGTATCGATAAAAAGGTGAAACCATGTACGCGTAAAGTAAATGTGAAAAATTGGTGTACAAATAATATAAAGATATATGCGTTGTTAAGCAGCACAAATCAGGTTTAATTGTGTTAACTCATAAAACAAAGGTTTTGAAAATCATGATGCAATGTAATATAATATAAAAATCTCTACCTCGATGACAACTACTCTTACTAGCAACTATAGCACTACACTCAATTTATAACCATGGGAATGATGGATATGTCCTATATCAGGGCTAGGAAATTCAAACGAAAGTATAATTAATCAAAACTTCACAAAAATTCCTCGCACAGTCAACCAAGACTCTCTAATGCTAGTTTTGACCACACAGAGGTCGACCTAGGCCCTGCAATGGTCATCCAGGCCTGTCACAGATGCCCAGGGTTTGCCTCATACGTCTGGCATGGACGTCCAGTGTCACGACCCGGATGCAGGCCGGACAAAAATGCCTGATCAAATGACCCGGTCCCCGAACAGGGCCCGATCGCCCAACCCAATACTTGTTAAAAATATTACGAATACTTGTATAAATATCCAACTGTAGCCCACTTGTGATGGTCCATGATCCATATAGTGATTGGAAGAGATAATAATGCGGAAATATAAAGTTATAATGTCCAAATTAAACTGTGCATACAAACCAAAGTCCAGAAACTGAATCCAAAATACCATACAAATTATCGAATGGTTTACTAACCAGGAAATGAAAACACAACTAGAGAAATGAAAATGAATATAAGGTAGAATCTTCAACCAAATCCCGTGCAAGCCTAGCTACTCTCCTCCTTACCTAGAGGGGAGGGGTCGTTGGAGTGAGTGACTAGCTTAGTAGGAAACTTATACTAAATGTTATGAGCATGTAAAACTTGTTTTACTCTTTTTGTAAAAACTAAGGGTTTTGGGTAATCATGCACATTTTTTTCAAACATTTTAAATCCTTTTATCTTTAAGGAAATCCAACTTAAAGGGTCCCGATATGACATCAAGAAAACATGGTTATATACATAGATAGTTATAAGTTAAAAATACTCTCTTCATAATTTATCATAAAAACCGTTATCAGTGAAAAAGGAGGGTTACTCAAGGACCCCTCTGGTCAATCACATGAAAAGGCAGCCACCATCACGGGCAACACCTCATGAGCCTGGAGGAAGACAAATGACAGAGATCCAAAGACCCGGTTCGTCACCCGAGTTGTAGGCGAGCATGCTCTGCTACAACATAGCCCATAATATACATCTTGATTAGGTTTGGGGATTCGAAACCCAAGGAAGTGTCGTCACCTTCCTAATCCCATCTTTCACACAGCACACAAACAACCATCTCCATGCAGTAGGAGATGTACCGGGGATAGCCTCGTGATACTTTGACACCAAAACTGTCTAAAGTATCAAGAGGATTCATCGCCCCCAAATCAGTATCCAGAATAATACACCATGAAATCAAGTGCATGAAAGTAAACGTGTAAAACTCTCCTACATAGTTAGTATAAAAACTGACGTGCTATTGAACAGTCCCCGTTAGGTTTTTGCAGGTGTTAATCCATAAAATATGGGTTTTAAAAACTATGCTATGCAATGCAAGCAACTCAGTATAAAACACCTACGTCATTGGTGGTCTTTCCTCGTATATGAAAGAGCAACGACCTTAGGCACCGGCTCGAAACCCTTGAACTCTCCAAACACAAGAATTTTCATCATTAAATCCCAATAATTAAGTGGGAGGATCCTATAACAGGAATAGGAGCCCAACCGAGGTGTAATTGAATAAATTGTACATGTTTCTGCACATTGAGGTCGACTAGGAACATTTCCAAGGAAAACTACCCATTTTTTATCAGTAGCAATCGATCGGCCGCATGCTCCCTGTCGATCAACTGGTCGATTGATGGACCCAAGGAAGCGTCATCATCCTAATCCCATCTTTCACACAACACACAAACAACCATCTCCACACAATAGGAGATGTAATAAGGATAGCCTCGTGATACTTTGACACCAAAACTGTCCAAAGTATCAAGAGAATTCATTGCCCCCAAATCAGTATCCAGAATAATACATACCATAAAATCAAGTGCATGAAAGTAAACACGTAAAACTCTCCTACATAATTAGTATAAAAACTAACGTGCTGTTGAACAGTCCACATCAGGTTTTCATAGGTGGTAATCCACAAAATATGGGTTTTAAAAACTATGCTATGCAATGCAAGCAACTCAGTATAAAACACCTACCTCGTTGGTGGTTTTTCCTTGTATATGAAAGAGCAATGACCTCAGGCACCAGCTCGAAATCCTAAAACTCGTCATAGCCTAAAACATGACAAACACGAGAATTTTCATCATTAAATCCCAATAATTAAGTGGGAGGATCCTATACCGGGAATAGGAACCCAACCGAGGTGTAATTGACCAAATTGTATGTGTTTCTGCACATTAGGGTCGACTCGGAACATTTACAGGGCAAACTACCCATTTTTTGTTAGTGGCGGTCGATTGGCCACATGCTCTCGATCGATCAACTGGTCGATCGGCCACATGCTCTTGATCGATCAACTGATCACATTTGATCATCTGGAGCCGTCTGTTGACCATTGGTGATCGATCGATCCTTCACCAGTCGATAGACCACTGTCTTCGATCGATCGACAGCAAATTTCTTGGTCGATCATTCACTAGCATCTGGGCGGTTGATTGACCAATTGATCGTCCAGAGTTGCCTTTGGATCCTCAATGATCAACCGGTCCATTCCCGGTCAATCGAGGATCAATTGCAAGTTGGTCGGTCGATCGACCTCCTACTCCTAGTAGATCAGCTAGTCGACCAGGCGCCCCTCCGGCGTGGTTTCTCAACCTGAGACGCACTGTTTCCCTCCATTCTGCCTGCAATCGATAGATAAACCCACCTAGATTTTCAATAATCCAACTTTCAACATAGGGGTTTCTCGGATTCAAGCTTTTGAGCCTCGAATCCGAGGCCAATATTTAAGAATTTGAACCTTAGAAATCGAGGAAGAAATTTTTATCGTTTCAAGATCCTCCTTCACAAATGTTGCTCCCTTCATCATCGCGGACGTTTCCCCTCCGTCGGTTTCGTCGAATGGTTGACTGTGCTCTGTTGTCCTCTCTCGCGGGCGTCGTTCGTACACTAAAGAGAAGAGAGAAATGTCATTCTTCTTCTCTTCCTCTCTCTTTATTTCCTTTCCTTTTTCTTTAATTTAATAATATAATATAATATATATAAAGTATATATTATATATTAAATAAATTCAATTTATATTTCGATTTCAATTCTAATTGACTCTAAACGCAAACTACCAACGTCATTTTAACCAAGTTACTTTTCCAACTTCACTTTCTCGATTTATTTACTGCTCCGTAACACCAAATTTTATGAATTTTGATCGTTTGACAGAAAATTCACACATGGCTGCTACACGACAAATCGGGTCAACTTTTCAATGTCTTGACCGATCTTAACGTGAAAAATTTACACATTGAATTTATTATTTAAAATTTCAAGGGTTTTACAACCAGGGTCCCACTGTCAACGCGCAGTCCCACAACGTTTATTGGTATGGACACCCAAGGTCACGCCACAGACATCCAGACCTGAGGCATTTTTGGTTGATTCAATAGGTAATTCTTGTGGTCGATCAGACACGAACAGTGGTCGACCGAGAGCGATGCTTGCAACAAGGAAACAAGAGAAAAATGTGTCTTGTTTACCAATTTTCACCTCCATTCGAGGCAAAACCCTAGATAAACTCTAGATCGACCAATAAATGCAAGAAAAAACCCATGATCTCAAGTTTTCAAACTTGAAATCTAAATCTGACATAAATTGAATATAAACAAGGAAGTGAGGATTAGAAATCGATGTACCATTAAAGAACCTTCACAAATATTGTAGATCGGAATGCTAAGAGTTAGCCTCCTCTCTCTCTCTCTCTCTCTCTCTCTCTCTCTCTCTCTCTCTCTCTCTCTCCCATCTTCCTCTACAGTCTGTCGATGAAAAAATATTTTATTTTTAATAAATATAATATATATTATTATTTACATTAGATAAAACTTTTTAAATCAAAATTCGATAAAAATCCAAACGTTATCTAAAACATACTCCGTGGTAACTCTGATTTACCGAATATTCTTTTCTCAGTTTTTTAACCACGTGTTTACTCACAATTTATGTCAATTTGAACAATTCGCAAAAGGATGTACATGTAGATGAAAATTAATGATTTCAATAATCGAGTCAATACAAAACAATTTGATTTCAAATATTGCAAAAAATTCATATGTGAAATTTTTATTATTATGAAAATAGTAATTTTTACCTGTTCAATCGGGGCCAATCAGGGTTTGTTTGGCCTTATTTGACTCAAGTCAATGTGGTTTGATTCTGTCTGATCTAGGATGGTTCGGTATGGGTTCGTTTGAGTCAATCCGATCTGGCCTAGTTTTGGGTTGGTTCGATATCGTTCGAACTAGTTTAGTTAAGTTGAACAATCTAACGATCCAACAATCGTTCCTCTCGAAATTCTCTCGATCTTCCTCTGATTCTGACCTAAAACGATAACAACTCGATACAAACTAGTTTTCGAACATTTTTGTGCAAAGATCACAATTATTATCCATCAATTAAAATTTAAAACCGAAAATCCTAACTTTTTTATACATGAAACCCTAGATCTGAATCAAACAACTAAATTAGGGTTGAATCGATGCATGCCATTGAAAATTCTCAATTCTCGTAAAAGCACTCTCCATGAATGATAAAATGCACAAATTTGTCGGAATTTGAACCTAAATATACCCATACATTATGAATTCAAAATTTCAAGGGTAGAAAACGACGAACAAGAATGATTTAAATTTACTCTAAAAAATTCCTTTAATTAAAACTGCTAATCTCCAACGATTCTTCAAGAGAATGTAACCATCAAGATGAGTTTTCTTCTCTCTTCTTCTTGTCGGTCGATTATCTCCTCTAATGAGATTAGGGTTAATTCTAATGCCAAATTTGAGGGATCAATTTGGTAACTACCATATTTAATTAATCCAAAAGATTGGCATATTTTAGAGATCAATTTAGTAACTACCACCTATTATTTTAAACATGGCAGTACTAATAGAATCCAAATTAAGATTAATTTAATGCATGGACGCCATGTATAGTGCTACCTCATTGTGTAACTTAAAATGAATGATTTATAGATAAATTTTATCATTGTGGCAGGTGCGCTATCAAGGTAATGATGCCATAGGACATAATTGTGAGGGCTCATACTACATCAAACAATCAATCCCTTCTCGATTGAAAAATCTAAAGGTGCAAGGTTTGTAAATATAATTTTTCTTTAATATAAACGTAGTTTCCATTAAAACCCAATAACAAAATTGTATGGGCATTAACCTAAAGCAATAGTGTTGCATTAATAAAATTGAGACTCAACAATCCTGATATCCTAAATTAATTACCTTATCTGTTACTCATTCTGTTATTGCTTTTAACAACTATATTTGTCATGCATGCATTTGAAGGGATCTTTACTGTTGGTTTTTAGGTTCCTTCGCACAGCAGAATTACCAAGGTTCATAACAACAGTAACGTGCGTAACCTATGTATTATGAAAAATAATTTTAACATGAACATAAAACAGATCGTTCTTATAATATATTAATAATAATATGTATTTAAAAATATTTATTTAGATCTAATCTAAATGATTAAGAAATTGTACCTTTGTAGCTTACTTCACACGGGTACAAAATCAACATTCGATCTTCTCCATCAATCCTCCTTACCTCAAATAAGCACGTGTGGGCGTGATGAACGTAGTAAGATCACACTCAATTTATGATAGATTGTATTCTCAACACATGAGACGATCTATTTGGATTTAGAAAACGCTTCTCTAAAGCCAACATGGAAGACTCGTAAATATGCTCTCAAAATGGATTCCTTAATCTCAAATATTTTAACCTTTTAATCTAATGAGATTGGACCTCTATTTATAGTGGAATAGCTCAATAATGGCCATTATGGCATTTAGAGAAAAACACTACAAATTTCTCATTTAAGTTACAATTGATTTCATGCATTTATAACAAAAATGTTATGGAAATCAAAAAGTCTTGTCAGCATAGCTCAACACTTGACACTAGGGGTGTTCACGGTTCGGTTCGGTTCGGTTTTGATGTGAAATCAAACTAAACTAGTCGGTTTCGGTTTTAAAATTACAAAACCGGAATCGGTTTTAGAAAAATCAGAACCGAGTCGGTTTCGGTTTTAAAATCTTGGTTCCAGTTTCGGTTCTGTTTCGGTTTTTTCTTTATTAATTTTTTTCAAATATTATAATAAAAATTGTATAAAAATTATAAAAACATAATTAATAACAATAAAATTATTCTTCCTCTTCTCTTTTCAAAACAAAATTTTGTCCAAAAAATAGTTATTAGGTCTTTTGGAACTAAAATCACTTCAGAGGCTGAGGCACGAATGACCGAATATGGAACTTCAAAAACAAAAAAACACTATAAACGTATTTATGCTGTTCGGTTTCGATTTTTCAGTTTTGAAAAACTAAAACCGGTAACCGAACCAAAACACTCGGTTCTTACAAAAGAGAACCTTATTCGGTTTTTTTAATAGAAAAAACCTTATTCGGTTTCAATTTTTTAATCGGTTTCGTTTCGGTTCGTCGGTTCGGTTTGGTTTTGAACACCCCTACTTGACACTATGACATTAACTCAAATTTGACATTAACTCAAATTTGACAAAATCCATTTTAAAAACTATTTTCAAAAGTGACTTTCTATTTTTTAATTAATTGAATAATCAATAATTCAATTATCTCATTTAATGAAATATAACAACATATTAACTATGACAACTTTTGTCATTTTATCTTAATTAATTGAATAATCAATAATTCAATTATTTCATCTAATGAAAAATAATAAACTTATTATTGAGTGTATTAAATAATTAATTCATAATTAATTATTTAATCTTCTTTGTTCATTTTTTTTCTATTATTCGAATAATGATAAAAGGTGACGAATGAACCGATGGACCTATAGTTTTAAGCTCCAATAATATTTCATTAATTAATATAAACTCTTTATATTAATTAACATAATTATTAACTCTAAAGTAATTCCACTAAATACTTAGAGTTGCACTCTCAAAACTATAGAGTATATTTACTCAAAGTAATGTCTATTGATATAGTCATTACATATGTATTAACCCTCCATTTAGATTCACAATAGAGCTAGGTTTATAATCCGTTCACCTCTCATATTACGTTTTTATCATTTACTATTATTAGTTCTTGATTGAATAATTAATTCATAATGATTATGAATTTCACGCTAATTATTCGATCATTGAACTAACAAACAAGAAAATCTATAGAAATGGATTTCACTGTATCGATATTAACATTCCCAGCTATTCATTTTAATTCACTCCCAATATACAAGGTATACAAATCGTAACTTGTACAAAACTTTACCGAGTAAATCAAAGAATAAATTAAATAAAATAGGAGTTTGTTAAATCCAACAAATTAATATCATGCATATATGACTATCATTATGATAAAATATTGTCCTATATTTAATGGAAATTATCAAAACAATATAATTTTATCTGGTTTAGTCCTATAAAATCATATTATATAAAACATATTTATCTTATGTCACTACATATATAGTCGAAATATGACTATATATTCTGAATGAGATAAACTATGTATATAACTATGAACTATTTGAAGATTCCATATTTCAAATATAAGTCATGGACATATTTTGGCTATTACTCTTTATAGTTTATCCCTCATATATACAATATGTATGTTAATATAAAGTTAGTATAAATAACCAAGGAATTTTTTATGAATTTTATAAAATATAATCCAAAATGTTAACATAATATCAATCAATATAAATTTATTCATATATTACAAAATTGTTCTATTACATTTACTTGTTGGGCACATTACTCCCAATAATCTCCCATTAGCCCTAAAGCAAATGAGACATGTCTCTGATCCCTATGCCCTCTAGATGTTTCTCAAAACATTTTATAGGTAACGTCTTGGTGAAGGGATCAGCAAGATTCTCAACTGATGGAATCTTCAGAACAGTCACGTCTCCATGCTGCACTATATCTCTTATCACATGATATTTTCTCACTATATGCTTTGTTCATTTGTGACTTCTAGGTTCTTTAGCATTCACCACTGCACCACTATTGTTACAGTACAAAGACAATGGTTTATCATATTTGGAACTACTTCCAAATCACTAAAGAATTTTCTAAGCCACACAGCTTCTTTTGCTGCTTCACAAGCAGCAATGTATTCTGCTTCCATTAATCTGAAACACCACATTGTTTTACACTTCTCCAAACTATGGTTCCACCTCTTAGGGTGAAGACTAACCCAGATATCGACTTTCGGTCATATGTATCAGTTTGAAAATCAGAATCTGTGTATCCAGTTGGAATCAAATCCCTACCATAATATACTATCATATAGTTTCTCGTTCTCCTTGGATACTTAAGAATATGTTTAACAGCTGTCCAATAATCTAATTGTAGATTTTACTAGAACCGGCTAACTATCCATACTACATAACATATGTCGAGCTTTGTGCACAACATAGCATACATCAAGCTCCCAACAGTTGATGCATAGTAGGGGTAACGTCTAATATCTTCTTCCTTTTGAGGTGTGTCAGGACATTGCTTTTTAGAAAGAATAACTTCATGTCTAGAAGGTAAATAACCTTTCTTGGGTTTTTGCATCGAATATTTGACAACCATCTTGTCAATATACAATATTTGATACAAAGCTAACATCTATTTTTACGATCTCTTATTAGCTGAATCCCAAGAATGTAGCTTGCATTTCATAAATCTTTCATTTAGAATTGCTTAGCTAGCCATGCTTTTATATCTGATAATAATTCTACATTATTCTCAATAAGTAGAATAGCATCAACATACAGAACTAAGAAGACCACACACTTGTCATTGATGAGCTCGTATACACAAGTCTCATCAAGGCACTGTGTGAACTCATGAGATTTGATTGCTTCATCAAATCTTATATACCATGACCTAGATCCTTGCTTAAGTCCATATATAGATCTTTTTAACTTACAAATCTTTTCTTGTGCATCTTTATCTATGAAACCCTCTGGTTGCTCCATATAAATGGTTTCTTCAAGATGACCATTTAGAAAAGCCGTCTTAACATCCATCTGCCAAATCTCATAATCATAATGAGCAGTAATAGAGAAAAATTTACTAATGGACTTTAGCATAGCTACAAGAGAGAAAGTCTCTTCATAATAAACTCTTTCCCTTTGGGTATAACCATTAGCCACAAGTCTAGCTTTGAATGTCTCTACATTCCTATCCACTCCTCTTTTCTCTTATAGATCCATTTACACCCTATAGGTTTCACCCCTTCAGGTAGATCTACAAGATCCCAAATAGAGTTGCAATACATTGATTCCATCTCAAGTTTCATAGCTTCAAGGCATGGTTCTATGTCAGCATCTTCCATTACACATCTAAATGACAATGGATCATCTTTTCCATCATCACTGACAGTAACTTGTGCTTCACCTACCTGTCTGTATCGAGCTGGTGGTCGTACTACCCTCTTGCTACGTCTAGTGGCATGATGGTCTGACTAGAAGTAGTCATCTTCTGAGTACCATATGGAACAACAACTTTTGTTGTTTCTGATCTGATCTCACCATCATAAATTTCCTCCAAGACAATATTGCTTTGAGATTTGAAGTTTGCCGTATAGTCATATTCAAGAAATGTGGCATTTGTCAATACACATACCTTGTTATCTTGAGGACTATAGAACAAATCTCCTCTTATGCCTTTTGCATAGCAACAAATATGCAAACCTCAAATCTATGTTCTAATTTTTCAGTCTTTCTTCCTAGCGCATGTGCAGGACACCCCCATATGCGAAAGTGTTTCAAACTAGATTTGTGACCTCTCTACAACTCTAAAAGTGTAGTAGGAATAGACTTAGATGGGACCACATTCAAAATATAAGTCGCTGTCTGTATGGCGTATACCCAAAATGATTTTGGGAGTGCAAAGTAACTCATCATGGATCGAACCATGTTAAGTAAAGTCTTATTTCTCCTCTCAGCAACACCATTTTGATGAGGAGTGCAGGTGTTGTTAGCTGAGATATAATCTCATGTTCTAACAAGTAATCCTTGAATTCATTATCAAGGTATTCACCTCCTCAATCTGATCGAAGGCACTTGATTGACTTATCTAATTATTTTTCAGCTTCACCTTTAAATTCTTGAAATTTTCTAAAAGTTTCTGATTTAAACTGAATTAGATAAGTATAACCATATCTTGAGTAATTGAATAACATAGTTCAAATAAGTGAGAAACAAAAATGAGATTTCTAGTAAACCCTGATATAAAATAAACACTATTCAACAATAAGAATTTATTTTGAAAATGTAATTTTGTTTCTCCCATGCCTGAAGCTGAGACTAGTGCCCCATTGCCCACTCTCATAGTGAACTCCCCATCTGCTAGCTTTCGGTAGGAACTGAGCATCTGTAAAGAACAACAAACATGATTAGTCGCACCATCACTCTCAACTAAACAAGATTCAATAACAAGTAAATCAAATTTACCTGACTTCTTTTGTTTTAGCTCCTCGAGATACTTTTTACAGTTTCTCTTCCGATGACCATCAACTCCACAATGAAAACATTTTCCTTTAGGTTCTTTCTGGCTTAAGCTATTATTGTTTCCCTCGTTAATCATGTTCTTTTTATTGGATTTGTCCTTTTTTCTCGTGGACCTTTGTCTTTTTTCTAAAATTTCTTAAGTGAAGAGTGAGAAGATGAGGGCTCAACAACATTTGTTTCTCCCTTCTTTTCTACAGAAGAAATGGACTCATAGGTTGTAAGCTCATTGAGCAATTGAGTCATATCATAACTCAATTTGTTCATGCAAAAGTTGCTCTTGAATTGTAATAACTGTGGGCTCAAACTTTCTAAAATCATGTTCACTTGGGTAGCCTCATCAATATGGGCCCCATTAATTTCAGCCTCATGAATTGTGCTAATTATCATCAACACATGCTCTCGAACGGAGGTACCAGCCCGCATTTGCTATTCATGACTTTCTTGATAGCTTCATGACGGGCTTGATCAAGTGGTTTACCAAACATGTTCTGAAGAGACTCCATTATCTCATAAGCAGTCTCCATATTCTCAAATTTTGTGTTGAGAACAAATGTCATGGAAGCGAGTAAATAATAATGAGTTTTGTCATTTTGTTTCCATGTCTCGAACAGTTCTCTCTCCTATTTTGAGGCATTTTTCAGCAAGGATCGCAGGACATTCCTTAGTCAGGACAAACTTCAAGTTGTCGTGCACAAGAATCATATTCATGTTCTTTTTCCAAGTGATGAAATTATCGCTAGTCAACTTTTCAGTCGCGAGTAAATTAATCATAAAAGAAGACTTGTTGTATTGAATAAATAAATAAATATTAATATTATGCATGAAATTCATAAGAAATATGACAAGTAAAAATAATGCACACTAAATAAAATGCAAATGCTATTATTGCATCGATACATAATATTTTTCGTTAGGGTAAAATATTATCTATTAATAAATTTATTCAAAATATCTCATATTTTTAAAATTTATTAATTATCTATTAGTTTTGGTCAAAGTGTAATTAACACATTATATCACATTTTCATGAGTGTATACCACTATTTCGATTTTATAAAACTTAACTTATAATTGTCACCTTAAGGATGGTCAACTATAAAATACATTTTATAAAACCTATCTCTAAGAGACCAACCATAGTATTGATCTAAGTGAACATTCTCCTTAGGGAGGACGATAACAAAGTCATCTCGGAGCCCCACTTAAATCACACATTGTTGTATCAACGATGGAGACCATGGAAAGTTACGCCTAACTCTCCGCTCCCACTCGTTATTTTCAATTATAGTAATTTATAGAATATCACATATTCTATTAAATCTATATAAAAAAATAGTTAATCAAAATAAATTTATTTTGTATATAAATTATTAATTTTATAATCAAATTATAAAATTAACGAAACTAAATAAATAATTTATTTAGCACTTACAAAATAATGTAAAAAATTTAACAATTAAAATTTTACATTATTTTAATTTCTCACATAATTCATAAATACGAATTAATAGTTTTAATCTAATTAAAATCATTTAATTTTTAACAAACTAATTTATTAAAATTAAATGAATAAAATATATGCTAAGAATGCATGTCAATGTGAGAAAGCTACATGATAAGTAGGCTCTATATCCAAATACTATATGATCTTCTTTGTTCATTTTTTTTCTATTATTCAAATAATGATAGAAGGTGATGAAGGGACCGATGAACCTATAGTTTTAAGCTCCAATATTATTTTGTTAATTAATATAAACTCTTTATATTAATTAATATAATTATTAACTCTAAAGTAATTCCACTAAATACTTAGAGTTGCACTCTCAAAACTATAGAGTATATTTACTCAAAGTAATATCCATTGATATAGTCATTACATATGTATTAACCCTCCATTTATATTCACAATAGAGCTATGTTTATAATCCGTTAACCTCTTATATTACGTTTTTATCCTTAACTACCATTAATTTTTGATTGAATAATTAATTCATAACGATTATGAATTGCGCGCTAATTATTCGATTCTTGAACCAGGAAATAGATTTCATTGCATAGATATATACAATATATATGTTAATATAAAGTTAGCATAAATAACCAAGAAATTTTCTATGAATTTTATAAAACATAATTCAAAATGTTAACATAATATCAATCAATATAAATTTATTCATATATTACAAAATTTTTCTATTACATTTACTTGTTGGGCATATTACTTCCAACATTTACAACTTGTCAATTACCTTCTTCTTGGGCAACGTGTCTATGTGTAGTACTTTGAAGGAAAAATGACAAATCAACCATCATACTTTGTTATTAATGATAAGTCAACCACTAAACATTTTTTGCTAACAAAATAACCACTGAACTATTGAAAATAGACAGATCAAACACCGCAATTACGTTTTTCGTTAAACGCATTGACTTCAGTTTGCGGCGGATCGTCCACTATTCCACCGCATATCCTTATTTTTAAAAATAAAGTTATTATATTGATGGTCCGTAGCAGATCATATATGATCCACGGTGAATTAATAATGATATGCCACGGAATGACTACGTCGTCTACTTCCTATAAATTCATACTACAGTCCTCGCAATTTTTTGAGTGGTTTTGTCAGCGATTAGCGAACCCTAGAGATTTGTGAAAGCTGAATTGTACCGTATTTTGGCAAAGTTGAAGCATTTGTTGAACACCAAATGGTGTCTTGGAGTGTCGAGCAACCTGTTATTAATCGTGAAGTTAAAGTGGGGCCCACGTCGACACACGTACCAAATGAGGTATGTGCAATTGGAGAATAAACTGCTATAGTAGTGCATTCTGTCTCGACAACTCTACACGAGGAGGATGAGGAGGAGCTCCGTTCATTATGCGAATCCAGTAGTGACGAAGACATGGACATGGTCGAGAGTAGGGCTAGACACCCCCCACAAGCACGTTCGCTGGTATGGGTCTTGGCAAGAAGTATAGTTCACTGAATAAAATTAGAGAAGAAATTATCGAGTATGCGTTAAAGAATGGGTAAGAGATAAAATTCACCCACAGTGACGTTTACTAGTTGAGGGTTGCCTGCCAGGAAGGATGCACGTGGCAGATGCACGCCTAAAAAATGCAAAGTGAAATTACTTTCAAATAAAGTGCTACAACAACGTTCACACTTGCTCGAGAAAGATGAAAAGCCGTCATGCCTCTGCCAAATGGGTGGCAACGCATTACTTGGACAGATTTAAAAGTCAGGCTGATTGGGACCTTTCTTCCATAATTGAGACAGCCATGAAGGACTTTAACATTAACATCACACACAGCCTTGCTAGAAGGGCAAGAAATACGACCAAAAAAATTAACTAAGGGGATAGCAATGAGCAATACAAGCTCATATAGTCCTATGCCAAGGAGATCCGGAGGTCTAATTTTGGAAGCTAGGTGCGTTCACCTAGAGATGAGTGCATTTAAAAGAATGTACATGTGTTTGGCTACATGTAAGATGAGCTTGTTGAACTGTTGTAGACTGGTTATTTGCTTGGATGGTTGCCACTTGAAGGGAGCGACTCCAAGCAAGCTACTCATTGCTGTCACCATTGACAAGAATGATGGAATGTATCTGATTACTGTAGTAGTGGTTGAAACAAAAAAAAATAGGGATTCTTGGAGCTACTTTCTGGAATTGTTACTTGATGATCTAAACACCCCGTTCAACAATGGGTGAACAATCATTTCTGACTAACAAAAGGTGCGGTGCGGTTGATTGCTTTTGCCTTCTGTGTTTATAGTATGCGTTGTGTACCAATATTTAACTCATACTGTGAATTGTTATAGGGACTGGTGCCAGCTATTAGAGAGGTGGCAAGGCATGTGGACCATCGGTTTTGCATCCGACACCTGTATGCCAATTTTCAAAAACAATTTAAAGGCAGATTGTTCAAGAATGCAATGTGGGCTGCTTTTAGAGGCATTATGAGAGAGAGATGGCGAAGCTATTTTTGCTTAACTCGGAATCCCACAACTATCTATGACGAATAGATGCTAGATGTGGGTCAAACATGTCTTTTGCTCCATCCCAAAGTGCGATATAAGCCTCAACAACCTGAGCGAGTCCTTCAATGCCTGCATCCCCGGGACAAATCGATTCTCAGTATGTTTGAGATCATATAAAAGGGCATCATGAGAAGAATCGTTAAAAAAAAAAAAAAAGATGGCACGCTCAACCGATGTGTCCGTAAGTCAAAAATCGGCTTGCCAGACTACAACTTACATGTCGCAATTGGAGTCCTTAGTTATTAGGCGCTGCCCAATTTGAGGTCAGCAACGATAACGAACAGTATTGTGTTGATTTGGACAAACATACTTGTAACTGTTACCGATATGAGTTAACTGGTATCCCGTGTGCCCATGCAGTCCAGTGTATGCAATTCATGAGGAGATATCCCAAGGACTTTGTGCATGAGTGCTACCACCAGGAAACATATATCGTGATGTACTACCACTTTGTCCGCCCCATCGGCGGACAAATAATGTGGCCTCTAGTGACGCATCTTGATCCAATTACGCCAGCCTCATTTAAGAGATGGCTTGAAAGGCCGAGAAAACGAAGAATACATGATGTGGATGAGGCCCCAAGCCAGACAGTGCTACCTAGGAAACATCTTAACATGACGTGTGGCAGGTGTAGGGGTGTGGGGCACAACTCCCCCACGTGCGAAGGTGGAGGCCCAAAGTCTAGTGCAAGTGGCAAACGCTGGTCTAGAGGCAAAGGAAGGTCGAAGAGCACATTTATGGGTTTCAGAGTCCACGAGACAACCCCCGAGACAGTTCCTGAGATAGTTCTCGAGACAGTCCCCGTGAAAGTTCTCGACATAGTTTCTGAGACGCAGGTGGGGACATTATTGCGTTTACATTTTCATATGTTACGTTTTAAACTATGCTAATTTTATTTTTTTGCAATGTGTTATGCTAGAGTATGATGCCCAAGGTCCACAAATACAAACAAACATAAGTGTGGACCTCAACCTACCTTGATTAAAGAAGACAACGCACAATCAAAGTAACTATTAACGATGCGTCAAAACTAATATAATGATGAAATTTCAATATGTAAATGAAGTTTTGAATATGTATTGCATTTTGAATTATAAGTCAACTGTAATTAATGACGAAATTTTTAATCTGTACTTCATTTTGAATCTGTAAATGAAATTTTGAATCTGTATTTTATTTTGAATTGTAATTAATGATGAAATTTTGAATTTGTACTTCATTTTGAATCTGTACTTGGTAATCGACCACGCTTTCTATCTGCTGTGGAAAATTGACTTTCCGCCGTGGTATGTTGTTTATCCACCACAAACAGGCATACATTCTGCAGTAAACCAACGTGTGTTCGTGGCGGAATATCAACTTTCAGCGGCAGAATATCAACTTTCTGCGGCGGACAGACAGATTTCCCCTGCCTTGTATATTTTGGTGTTATGAACAGGTTGCTTAAATGATTGCAATGAATATGCTAGTTGTTTGTTAATGATGAATGAAATGGTTTGACTTAATTTCTCTTTCAAAATATTGAAAATTTTGCAAGAGTTTCCCTTGTTTTTAGTCTATCCCTCCTGTGACATTATAAAAAACCATATATTATCCAAACCAGATCTTTTCCAAATAGATATTATCCAAGTAAACAAAACATGAACATCAACCTAATTTTTTACATCCATATCGTGCATATGTGCATTACAGACGTAATTTATTAATTCAATTACAACCATATAGTGCATATGTACATTACAGACGCAAATCAAATTATCAATTCTGTTACAAGCATATAATGTACATGTGCACTAAGAATCAGTGTGATCTATCCACATCAAGCATTTGTATTGTTTCCTAAGGACCATCCAACTATCTACCTCAAATAAATTGTTATAAATGATGTATATCTGGTTTTGATACACAGTACATCTATTGATCCTTGCACGTTTGCTCACTCAATCCCATTATATGATATTCATTTCATATAAGTGTCGATGCAAAATCGAAGCTCCGCTTGCCACCCATTTTGCAGAGGCATTTCGTTATAGGACTTTATTTAAAACTTCATTTCACCTTGCATTTTCAAGGCGTGCATCCTTCCTGGCAGGTAGCCCTCAACCGATGTATGCAAGCATTCTCTTGTGTCTGTTCCCTAGTATATAAGACTCAACGGTGCGGTCCAGCAAGTTGACGACGAACCACAAAATACTTGATGATGCTTGGTGAAATGTTGGAGTATAGCTCAATGGCGATGTTCTAAGGGTTGAGTAGTACGATTTTCCTGTTGAGCAAGACGAAGTAATAGATGTTTGTAAATTTGAGAGCTGGAAAGAGGTAAAAGAGTTGGAGGCTAGGTTTCTACCATTGTCGGTACAGTTACAAGAGCGCCTCAGACCACTCGAAGTCCTGTAACTGTACCGACAATGGCCAAAACCTAACCTCTAACTCTTTCTCCTCTTTCCAGCTCCCAAATTTATGAACATTGAATACTTCATCTTTCTCGACAAGAAAACTATACTACTTAACCTTCAAAACATCGCCGTTGAGCTATACTCCAACATTGCACCAAGCGTCGCCGGGTTCGCGGTGAACTTGTCAGAGTGCACAGTCGAGTCTTATATACAAGGGCATAGAACGATCCCCCTGGATCATTTTAATCCCTCGTGGATCATAACCAATTCGCGGCAGATCATTTTAATCCTCCGCATACCATCAAATATTATAATAATCATATTTTGAAAAATAACGATACGCATCAGGTGATGTACTGTGCCACGGCGGATCATTTGATGATCCACGGCGGATCGTTTGATGGTCTGCGGCAGATCCTCAAATGATCCGTCTATGATTGACTATGATCTGCGATCTGACGCGAGTTGACTATGAACCGCTGCGGATTGACAATGATCCGGCGCGGCTACTCGTCTTTCGTCTGCCTTGTATAAATTTAGACTACAATCGTCGTGATTTTCTCTATGATTTTTTCAATGATTAGCGAACCCTAGAGATGAATGAAGCATTTTGGCAAACTTGAAGCATTTGCTGATGATGAATGAGATGGTTTGAGTCACTTTCTCTTTCACAATTGAAGATTTTGCAAGAGTTTTCCTTGTTTATAGTCTATCCCCTCTGTGACATTATCGAAAACTATATATTATCCAAGCTAGAAGTTTTCCAAACAAATATTAATAAAGTCAACAAAATAAAACATAAACATCAACATAATTTTTATTATGTACAACAAAATGTGTATCTTTATTTGTATCCCAACACATCTCAACTATCCTAAGCCGCCTTCTTGCCAGGTTTCTTCATCAAATCCATGATCTCAAAATACAACTGTGGGTCCACGATTACATGGGACGCTTAGGTGAACAATAGACCCTTCGCGGATACATCATCATGATGGTGGAAGGCTTCCTTCTTCTTGCACGGTCGAATCACCTCCAACCCCTCACTCGTACATCGAAAGATGCCATGCGAGCTGAAATACAAAGGGAAAAATCAGTACATAAGCATAAAGCAATATTAATCTACACAAGGGAAAAGATATACCACTCTTTGTCCGTTGGCGCTACAATGATCGCAATTGTTTCAAGCAGCAACGCCTGATGAGGGAAGTAAGTGTGTTGGTCCACGGACGACAAAAAACACGCTTGCTTTGGGTGTGACTAAAATGCAAAGGAAGCACATATTAGAACTATTGAAACATAAAAGACAAATCGAAAAAGCGAGAAGTTTACTGACGTGAATCCACCCTTTTATAAGGAGAGATTTTTCCATTTGATATAGGAAGTATTCTTCTTCATTCTACACATTGCACTGCATACAAAGAATGCAATGCACGGATGAGTACTAATATAACACTTTATGAACTACTATGTAACAGACTGTAATTCTCACCTTGTTTTTTATCCCTTTTTGCTGCGAGAAGATGATCTCAATGATGGTGTACTCATCCTAGACAAGCTTTCTCAAAAGAATTGCTCACATCTCTACGTTCTTCCGAGTATTTCCAAAAACATACTTCTTGAAGATACCCATCACCTCACTTGGCTGTAAAAAAATATTGACAAGAGACCGTCAAACTAATAAGTCATGAATAAGAAGACATACCACGCGCACAGTTTTCAGCTGTGGAGTCTATGATTCACCTGACGCATCTGTCTCCTGCCCCTTGGCAAGCACAACAGGAGGAGCAGATTTGCCTCAGAGGGCAATAGTGGTGTAAATTTCATACACATTATTACATTGTATACAAATAAAATAAATAATGAACTTTTCATAAAAAGTAAATTACTTACAAGCGATCTGTGGCTTCCGTTGCTAAAGAGGACGATGGAGAAGCTGCTAGAGAGGTTGCTCGTTGCTCTATTCTCTGCAATGCTGTCAACATCTCATGATGTTGCTCCTCTGCTAGCTTCCCCATTTTTTGCATTTAGAGGTGCGTTATTTGATGTTGCTCCTCCATTTTTTTAATTTGGAGTAGCCTCATTTGAAGGTGCTCCTCCATCATTTGTATTCTGTTCAGCTCCAATTGATGGAGCTTCTCCATCCTGCTCACCCAACCGAAAATCTCCTTAGGCATCGATATAAAATGAGATGACTGAAGAGGGGGCAGAGTCATCGACTGCAGAGCATCATCCTCCATGTGCTGCAAAGGTGATGCTGAAGGTTGTTCCTCCAAGGGGGCTCGAGTTTGTTCCTCCGAGGGGGCTAAAGGTTGAGCCACTGAGGGGGTGGAGGTTGTACAACTGAGGTGGGGGTATTGGGGTCTTGCATACCCATTCCCCTCCAACTTTGCTGACCCTCATTCGGTCCACTTTCAATCTGTTGTGGACATCTGTGGCCATCTCTTCGATTCTCAGATCATCCTCCGAGATTGGTACCCTAGACTGCTCAACAATCCTCTGGATGAGCCAATTGAATGGCAGACTCTTGGCCGGGTTGTTCAGCACCTCGTACATGTGACTCAAAATGACATATCTTATGTCTATTTTTTTTCCTGGTGAACACTTTTTCGAGCAAATAGAGATCTATGTAGCTAACAACGTCTCGATGTCCATCTCGAGGTAAAATGGTGTGGGTCATGATGATGTGGATCACTCGAGCTATGACATTCAGTTCATTGGACTTCGGCTTCTTGTAAGTGTCAATCTTAGGTTTTCGGTGCAACAATCCAAGCATGGTCAGCCCTTCTCCTCACTTGATGAAAGGTGGCTCCCGAGACATGTGGTAATAGTGATCGCTTAGTCCCTCCATTGTACATCCAAACATCACATTAAGATCATTGGGAGTTAGCCTCAATTCCCGTGCAAACATATAAGTCTGGACCTCTAATGGCTGGGTGGATAGTTCCAAATTTGCATAAAACAACTTAACAATTCTTTCAGAAACTTCCACCCAATTGACACAAATCAGCTAAGTCAGCAACTTCAAACAATTGTTCAATTTCCAACTTAGCCAAGGACTCGAAGTCTACCCTTTTAGAAACAATAAGTGAAAGTGTTTAACATCAGCTTCATACCATTCCTTCGCGTAGGTTATCCTGAAGAGTGGGGAGTGGAAACCTGCTGTAATGGGTTGGAAACGAACCAGTGCACCTCCTGCCAGTCCTTGTTGAGGTTGCAATTGAGATTGAGGCTGTGCTTCAACCTTGGCTTCAGCTTCAATTCCACTAACACGGCCCGTCGCGGCTCCCCCGTCTTCACTCGCCACTGATGCTCCAGCTTGCACCACGGCAGTTGTTCCTTTCACCGCTGGTGCTCCATCTTGCACCGTGGAGGGTATAGTGTGGTGAAACTAACTGACGAGGTCAGTTGTAAGCTGATGGCGTTCACGGGCTGAATCCATCATTTCTGCTTGTGGTTGCGGGTGAGTCTACGACGAACCACCTTTTCGCTTGAGCATCATTTTCTTTGCACGGGTATCCATTGGTTTCGATTACACTGTGTGGAACGAAGGTCTGAGAGTATGAATGTTCGTTGAGGATATCGTAGTTCGCGGTAAACTCGCTGGAGCGCACGATCGAGTCATATATAGTAGGGCAGAGTAACAAAGACCGAAGCACGATGATCTGCAGTGGATTAGTATTAATCCGCCGTGGATTATGTCAAACTAATTCGCTGCAGATTATGGTCAACCAATGGCGGGTCGTATATATCTGCATTAGGCCATCAATATTATAAGGTTATTTTTAAAAATATTGATCTGCAGAAGATTAGTAGACGATCCGCAATGGATTGAAGATAAAGCGTTGAATGGCAAACATGACAACAATGTTAACGGCGACATTTTTTCATAATTCAATGGTTAATTTGTTCATTAAAAAAATTTAGTGATTAGCTTGTCATTAATCATAAAGTACAATGATTGATTTGTCATTTTTTCTACTTTGAATGTCTTTACCCACAGGTGTTTCGAGTTGTCTCACTCGAGCAAGATCTCACACTAAATGATTTGTTTTGACTGTTACTTCTTCGATCATTCTTTTACCTACAATAGATAGATTTATCTTAAACAAAGGTCTCTAAATAGTGACTTTCAGATAAATGATGATTTTATGATTTCGATTCTCTTTTTCAGTGTATTAACTAAGGATTGCGTTAGACAACACTACGTCTGAAATCAATAAAGAAGCCACAAAAACATTACAACAATGATAAGTTAGTGATGCATCAAAGTTTTCACACTCAAAGATTCACAATTTTGGATGTTGTCACTTAGCACATACTCATATTTTATCGTAAGTTCATACCTTAACCAAACAACAACGTTTATGTCGGCATTTCTTTTCCTCCAACAGGCTGGGTGATTTTAAAAAACTCGTTCTCACCCCTTTGCCTTTGACTTAATTTTAAAATGTAATGAGCATTTTCAATTCTTTTTTACTTCTATTTTTAATTCAACAGTCAACCATAAAAGAATTTGGCCACCATCCAATGGCCAATAATCTTCATATTGTTCATGTAAACTCTCTCATTCCATGACGGTGGTGAATTATTTTAAAGCTTTCAGGCAAAAAAAGAAAGAGAACTTTGCTGCTTATATAAACAAATATAGATTCATAAAGAGCTTGGAATTTGATTGGTTTTGGAGCTTCTTTCTTCATGCGGTAAAGGTGGCGGACCAGAGAAAGAAAGAAGGCCAGGAATGGCAGTACGAACCTAGTAATGAAAATATGGATTCATTGTTAAGGAGTTCGATGAGCAGAGAGATGGAGATGTCTGCTATGGTGTCGGCGCTGACTCATGTGGTGGTCGGAGATAAGATTTTTCAGTTAGATTCACCTGGGTCTGCTTCAACTTTCTCACCGTCTTATTCTCCCTTTCATGGTGGCGTTGGGTTTAAGAGAGGTAGAGAAGATGAAGGTGGTAGTTCCACGGGAGAGTTTCTTCAAACTGGCTTTTCTTCTTCTTCTTCTTCTTTTCCTTCTAGTTCAAGAGGTGAGCGTTTCTAACAAATCAATAATATTGCACAAATATAGCACAAAGATAACAAGATTTTAAGGTTTTGCTATTGGACTATCAGCTGAGTTCACAGTTGATCGCAGCGAAAATCAATCTTCCACTGATCTAAAACAACATAAAAACAAAACTTGCAGTAACTGAACTACTTCAACAATGTTTTTCTGTGGGGTTTTGCAATTTCAGGCAATTTTATATGAATTTAATTTGGGTTTCTGCTACAAAACTTTCTGCAGTCTTATTCTTTCTTTCTTTAATTTTCTTGCAGGGACAAGAGGATTCAGCGAGACAGAATTAAGTCCCATATATGAATATGACAAAGAGACATACAGAGAAGAAGAGCCAACAAGAAGATATAGAGGAGTCAGACAACGGCCATGGGGGAAGTGGGCTGCAGAAATAAGAGATCCATTTAAGGCTTCTAGGGTTTGGTTAGGCACGTTTGACCGAGCCGAAGATGCAGCCAAAGCCTATGACGAAGCCGCTCTTAGGTTTAGAGGCAACAAGGCTAAACTCAACTTCCCTGAGAATGTCAGAATCCGATCACCTCCGGCCGCTTCTTCGGCGACCCAGTTCGCTATTCTGCAGCCTGGCAATACCCTTTGGGCCGCTCCGACGACCACCGACCCGATTGTTCACTACTCTCAACCGGAGATGAATCTTCACAACCAGATGGTTCAGTCTTCATCAATGCCTTCCATTTTCCAGTCAAGCTCTTCACCGTCTTTTTCGTTGTCTATCTCCTCACCTCCTTCTTCTCCGCGACTTTCACTTCCCCTGGCTTTTCCATTTCGTTCCCAAGGGGATAGCAGCGGCAGAGGCGACGGCGATGCAGATTTTTCAACACCTCATTGTGATAGTTCTTCGACCCAGTACTCTTCTACATCAGGATAGTAACTTTTTCAAAATTATATCTGTTTTCTTTCTTTTTTGAAGAAATTTGTATTGTAATATGGTTATAATCTAGCATCTATCCATTTCGAGGCTGTGTCAATAATTTGTGAGAGAAAGGAATGAGAAGAGCACAATTATCGGATCTGATTATATGTTGTCGGAAAGTAAATTAGATGCCTATCTTGCATACGTAGATTTGTGCTAGAGTCAACTCACATTAATTATTGTTGGTCGTTTGAAGAAAGTCATTGTTGTACAGAATTGGCCATCTATTACAGATGGGCTCTCCCATACCCACTAGTTTTTCTTTTGCTTTTTGTTAATTGAGAAATTTCGATAATTTGAAACCAAAACTAGAAAGAGAAAACATTGGATGACATCATCAACTATGTGTTCTCGTTGGCTTCACACTTGATTATTTTGACATTTTCTTAATTCTTCTTTTGCATTATAGTTGCAACCCGACAAACAGCAACGACCACAACAATATTTCATGTTTAAAAACAAAGTTCGTGAACTTGGTCAGCTTTAAACACAGAAATTCAAGAACAATGATTGAGGAAAACACCAAACAGCCTGTTTCGACTTCTGTCTTGTAAATTATTAGTAACTGATTTATTTATAACAAGTGCAAACAGACATTCTGAAAACCATGAATTATCTGGATGTGGACCAGCACCAGACTTACTCTCATGTCCGACCAATAATATATGCTCTAGCAAATCTTCCATTTAAGAAACTCAAAAGGAATAACAAAGGCAAGGACATTTTAGTCTTTTCACTGCACAAAATGCACAGTTTCCATTGAACATTTCACATGACCATATCAAGATTCATCCCATTTCACATGAGTTACTACTTCAGAATAATCCAACTCGGGTCAAGAGCAAAAATGATGAATAAGAATGTCATTGTAAGAAGTGCTATTTTTCAAAATAATGAAACTTGGGCTCTTCAAAATACTATTACAATATTTACTTCTATGGGCTAGTTTCCTTTCTAACATAGAGGGGAGGCTACCTTTTAAAAGGATGAATTCAATTGACTCATGCATTAGATATAGGAAAGATGCGGCTCGGAACAAATAATAACAATCTGTACAAAAAATTAGCGACATTGTAGATTGAATGAATTTGGAGAATTTATAAATCAATGTTTCATAAAACACCACCAACCCCCTATACAGCAGGAGCATGCATATAGCGACTTAAATTTAGCATAATAGAGCACAAATATAAACCAAATTCAAGACCCACACTTCATAAACTAATGCACAAATAATCCATAAATGGAAGATTATTTAAACATATGAAGCCCAAATGTAAGAAAATTAAGACGACCTCCAGACCACAAATAAAACCAATTGACTTTCCACGTCGACAAACAAGGCTATTCTGATTACCATGTTAAAAGTGATAGGGTGGCCAATCGTGGCTTACAACATTCAAACGTCGACAACTTTGCATTGGAAAAATAGCAAACTTTTCCAACCTTGAAACAAATCCTTCACAAGCTTCGTGACCTGCAAACCATGACTAAATTAAGCATAATACATGTTTATAAATTAATTTCTATGTTTTTTCTTTTACATCAACTGAGAAAGAGAGATCTACCAGTAAGGAGTAGTGAGTGCCATCCTTCTCAAACTTTCAGGGCAGACTTATGAACCATTGTTTCTTTGTGAATTTGGTGACAACTTTTCTCCACAAGATCAAGCAATTTATCCAAGTTTGATGCCCAAGAATTAAGGGTGTCGTTGGAATCCTTATTTGTTTGAAAACATACTATTCCAGATGGCCTATCAATTTTCGCTATTAATGCCTTGGATACGACCATATCAGAAAGATGCTTCTCAGCTTCCTTGAATCAAAAAGGGACAAATTACAATCTCTATAACCATCTGAATGATAAAGTATTCACTGTTCAAAGGCAATGCTCAAAAGCATACAGAAAATTGGGAAAATGATTCCTAAAATGTCCTGTGATAAAAAAATTAATGCACAAGTTATATTAACGAACCTGAAGACTGAGACACAACAGTTCTGAAATTCTCTTCAATGTAATTCTCGCATAATACTTGGAAATGACGAGAATATTCTGCAAAGAATAAGTAAATGAGTTCTCAACAACAACAAGATTTTCTAGAAGAATTGCAACGGGCTCTTACATGTTCAATTATCCTTTGTCTTAGATCTTCACCAGCTTTTTCACCCAAAGAGCCTCCCAGCAACTGCTTCTCACTATCAAACTCATCCTTGTAGGTATTCCATAAAGTTGTCCACAAAATGACCTCCATTGTCGCAACCTGTTTCAACAGCAATCTACAGAAAAAATGGTAACAGGACGAAGAAATAAGTAACAAGATTATATCAGATAAAAGTCAATTGCGACAGAAAGTACGGAAGCAGTCGCTCGCAGCATCTTGAAGCACATACCTAAAATTTGGAATCTCAGAAAGATTCTTGTCTTCCAGTGTGGAATATAGAAGGCTTGATTGCATTGGATCATGCGGAGACAGAACTAAGTACCAGCAGATTTTCCTCAGGATCTACAATTGGTAAAATATTTGAAAGTTCATGATCAAGAAAATGCAAAAAAGAAAAAAAAAATGAACTAGAGAGGAACTTACAGGTATCCATTCATCTGGGCTCTCTTTGACAGAAGGAATATCATATATTGCCTTGTAACAACGGCAAATTTCCAGGTAATCATTATTATGTGAATAATACCTACAATATTCCGACTAAGATATTTCACTTTCCAACGTTTTCAAAATTGATATATCTAACAGTGAGGTACTTAATTATATAATAAAACAAGAAAATATGCCACACCTCTCTCAAAAATAACTTCTAAGAATAACTAGTAGAAGTCAACAAGTGTTGAAAAAGCATATGTTAATAAACAAATTCTTACCATGAACTGAATCAAAAGTCTCATAAATAAAATTAATTCCAAATCTTCCAGTAGCTTTCTAGCTTATTCCAAAAAAAAAAATGAATTCCAAATCTTCCAGTAGCTTTCTAGCTCATTCCAAAATAGGAGACGGTAAACAAACATGGACTTTTCATTCATTAAATTTTATTTACTCAAAGAATTAAAGCCCTTTGAATATTACTAACTACAAAGGTAAACGAGGTCTAAAATGAGAACAAAGTAAGACATATAGTGATTTCCAAATATGTAAAATAAATGTAATTCAAAGCATTGTGTTACATATCAGGTAAATAAAGGCTATTCAGAAGATGGTGTCAGAAAATTTACTTATTATTTAAAGTTCTTATCACCAAGAAAATGTCATTATAAATCTTCACTGCATATTATATGCCTAAATGTCTCTGTTTTAAAATAAAAGCCAGAACAGATAAGCTAGAACCAAATATATGAATCTGGGATCAACGCATAATCATGTTGATAGGGTAGAGTCAACCATTCCCATAGAATGGTACCAAATAAAAGAAAAGCAGACACTGTTTACCTTATCATTAATTCATAATATATGCGCTTCAATTCTAGCAATGATGGTATATCAGCTGGAGCCTCCTCCACCACATTATCACCTTCTTTTGGTTTTTTCTTTTCTTTTGAAGCATCAGCATCAAATACCCTGGGACTAATCTTCCTTGACAGAATTTGAGCCCGCACATAATCTTGACGGTCTAAGCACAAACGAACCTAATTAACATCAAAATTAGAATGCCTTCATCAGCCCTTCAAAATTCAGTCTGAATAACCTTAGAAGTATAGCAAAATAGCTGAGGTACAAGTCCCTACTTGTTCAAGAATGAAAGCTATCTTTTCTGATTTCGCCATGGCACCAAAAGTCTCTACCTGTACAAGTCCTCCACCTCAGTAAGATGAAAATCTAATAATAGAAAAGCTAACAAAACAATAGTTTCTCCTATCAAGAAATATAAATACTGTGATAGATTGACGACGTTGCACCAACCGCAATTTCTTGCATCAAATCAGCTGCTTCAGCTATAAGCCCTTGTCCTTCTTTAATCTTTGCCAGTTTCTTGATCAACCTTGCTCTCTCAATTTCCACATAGATCTACAAACAAACAGCTCATTACAATAAAGCTTTGCATGAAAAAGAGATTTAAATAAACAAAATCAAAAGCATCCGCTTACCTTTCCGGCAGAAACATTGTTTAGTGTCTTAATAAGCTCAATCTGAGTTTCAATATCCGGTGTCTCATCAATATATTGCATTGCTTGCTGGACCATAGCAGTCACAGCCTGGAAATTCATGTAGTGATTGTGGCATAAAACATGTAACAATACCTTTAAACAAAATTGCAACAACAAGAACACAGAGTCACACGCAAACTAATTGGGTATATATCTATTGAACAAGTTATAATTATGTAAGCAAATATTTATATGATGACAAACTATTACTAGTGTCAATTAGTGAATTGCATGCAGGTCAAATCGTGGAGACTCGCACAAATACTACTAGCTTGGAACCTCCCACTTAAAGCATATTGGAAACTGTCATGCCCCCACCCTCACAAGTCGTAACAGGCGCGTCCCGAGGGGAGGTTTTCGGGAAGCCTCCCGAGTGCGGCGGTCAGACACAACAAGCAACGCACACGTTCGACAAGGACACAGCTATGCGGGTTATGTCAACGTTCGGCAGCATTCCAACACACTCAGAGTATGTCGGAAAGCCTCGGTTAGGTGGGCCGTACCGCAATTGGGCCAACCGGGGGTTGGACCAAGAAAACCAAAAGCATTAGACTATTGGGCCAAAACCAGATCCAGCACCGCAGGAGCTCCTGGAGGAAATCTTGCAGAATCCCGGATTTCTAGGGATTCTGCGCGGTTGAGAGATCTGTGACGCACCAATCAAGCGCACCACAAAAAGTGGATCAGCTGACACGTGGCAGATTTGAATCTTTAGTTTGAATGTATTAAGGTTTTCTCATTTGTGTATAAATATAACATTGAGTCACCGGCTACGGGAGAGATGAGCTGTTTTAGAGAAATAGCCAACCCTTGAGCATTTGTGGTGTCCTTTGATAGATTTTGTATTCCTAGGTTCTTTTATTTGAAATAGAAAGAACGGGTTGGAGGCGGGGCTCCTGTAATCGTGTGTGAGTGTTCGTAGTTTAAGTCGTTTGTGTTCACATCGAGCAAGCGTCAATTGTAGGCTGGTCGGAATGGGACTTCGGCGCCTGTCACACGCATTCGCCGCTATTCCGCACTGTGAAAAATTTTAGGGTGTGACTAACTTGGTTTCAGAGCGAAGGTTTTCAGGGAAAGCTTTCATCTTTCGAGCAAAGGTTGTTCCGTTTCTCTTTTTACGACACTTAAGATCCACTACTCAAGGAGTTTTTCAACCAATTCACAAGGAGGTGAATGGCGATGGTTGAAGTGCTTGCGAGACTTTCTCGTTTAGAGGAGTTCACAGGAGTTCGTGAAGCAGGTGATGAGGAGTCACTACGACTCAAGTTGTCTCCCTTAGAGTGGAGTTGGACGCATTCAAAACGCTAGTCATTGGGGACTTGGCCGCGACCAACCAAAGTACTTGCGAGGGGTTCACGCGGCTTGATGGGGAGATCGCAGTTAAGCGTGACAACGGCAGTAGCAGCAGCGGGTGGCGCACCGACGAGGCTAGGCGCGACGGCTACAAAATTCAAGATTTCGTAATCAAAGGCTTATAACGGCAATCGGAATGCGAAGGAATTGGAAAATTTCCTATTTGATATGGATCAATATTTCCAAGCTGCCGAGATAGAGGAGAGCAATAAAGTAATGATTTTTAGCATGTATCTGACGGGTGACGCGAAACTGTGGTGGAGGCAACGCCAAAACAAAGAGCCAAAAATCACGACTTGCGAAATTCTCCGAAAAGAGTTGAAGGAACGGTTCCTTCCACTCAACGCCGAGTGGACGGCAAAAGAAGCATTAAGGAAGCTACGACAAACGGGATCCGTGAGAGATTACGTTCGAGAGTTCTCTCTTGTTAGACATCCGTGACATGCGTGAAAGCGACAAGCTTTTCAATTTCATGGCTGGACTCCAACCATGGGCGCAAACGAAATTGCGTCGACACGGGGTAAAGGATGTGGCATTGGCAATTGCGACGGCCGAGAGTTTGATAGACTTTAGAACCGCACCCCCTTCAGAAAAGAAAAAGCGAAAAGATGCGAAGCGCAACAAGTCAGGTGGTCAAGACAAAGGAAAGAAGGCTGAGGGTTCTAAAAGCAAGGGAACTTATCACTCCCAACGCAAGAAGAGTCAAGGATGCTTCATTTGTTGTGGACCACACTTTGCACGCGACTGTCCAAACAAAGCAGCGGTGTTGACAGTACGAACTCAAGAGGATAACTCCGATGGTGAGGAGAGAGTTAGGGTAAACCCTATCCAGCTAGTGAACGCCTTGACAAGCAGTCAAGTAGCGACAAAGAGCAGACAGACAGAAACGGTGTCGGCAGTGTCGAAAGGTCTCATGTATGTGGAGGTACACGTCAACGGAAAGAAAGTACGCGCGATGTTGGACACCGGCGCGACTAACAACTTTGTCTCACAGCAAAAGGCGAGAGAACTTGGCTTGGAGATGACCAAGAGCACGAGTTTGATAAAAGCAATCAACTCAGGTGCACAGTCCATCAAGGGGATGACGGCGCCCCTACTGCGAGTAGGAGAGTGGCAACGATCTTGCCCGATGATGATCATACCACTAGATGACTTTGACTTGATACTAGGCCTGGAGTTTTTCAGGCTGGCGAAGGCGACGGTACTGCCTCATCTTGGACTTATGTTTATCCAAGACGAATCTACACCATGCACGGTTAAGAGTGAAAACCAGGGCAAATGCGTAATGCAGTCATTTCTTCAGTTAAAAGCAGGGATGAGGAAGGGCGAGACAACCTTTTTGGCTACACTACGTGAAGTCAAACTAGACTTTGGAGGGGAGATCTCACCAAAGGTACGCACAGTATTGGAGAAATATCGGGATGTGATGCCAGCGGAACTGCCGATAGCGTTGCCACCTAGGCGCGCTATCGATCATCACATTGAGTTGGAGCCAGGCACAGTACCGCCTGCACAAGCTCCATACCACATGGCGCCAGCAGAATTGGCAGAGTTGCGGCGACAGTTGGACAAGCTGCTAGAGGCAGGCTACATTCAATCGTCAAAAGCCCCGTTTGGCGCACCAGTGCTCTTTCAAAGGAAGAAGGATGGCGCACTACGTTTATGTGTGGACTACAGGGCGTTGAACAAAATCACCATAAAAAACAAATACCCAATTCCAAACACAAGTGATTTATTCGATAGATTGGCCAAAGCAGCATATTTCTCTAAGTTGGACTTGAGATCAGGCTACTGGCAAGTAATGATAGCTGAGGGGGATGAGGCTAAGACAGCAATGGTGTCAAGGTATGGCTCATACGAATTCCTAGTTATGCCTTTTGGATTGACCAATGCACCGGCTACATTTTGCAATCTTATGAATGATGTTCTATACGAGTTTCTAGATAAATTTGTAGTTGTATATCTAGACGATATTGTGATATATAGCGAATCGCTGGAAGAACGTGTTCATCACTTGGAGGAAGTTATGAAGAAGCTCAGGGAGCACTCTTTATACATTAAACGGGAAAAATGTAAGTTTGGCATAAAAGAAATTAACTTTCTTGGCCACTATATCCGAAAAGGGGAAATTTGGATGTATGGTGTGAAAGTGCGCGCAATCGATGGATGGACTACGCCCACTAAAGTAACCGAACTAAGGTCATTTCTTGGTTTGGCGAATTATTATCGGAGGTTTATAGCAGATTATTCAAGAATGGTAACTCCCTTGGAAAGACAGACCTTGGGCGTGGACGGAATCATGCCAGGCAACGTTTGAAGAAGTAAAGCGCGCGATATCGACGGAGCTAGTACTACGGCTTCCTGATTTCACCGCACCTTTTGAAGTGCACACCGATGCGTCGGATCGAGCGGTAGGCGGCATCCTAGTTCAAGACGGGCATCCGGTTGCATACGAGAGCCGAAAGCTTAAAGGAGCTGAGGAACGATACTCAGCACACGAAAAAGAGATGGTGGCAATCGTCCATTGTCTACTTACATGGCGGCATTATCTCTTAGGCACGCACTTCACGGTGGTCACTGACAATGTGGCCAACACCTACTTCAAGACGCAAAAGACTCTTTCACCAAAGCAAGCATGGTGGCAGGAATTCTTAGCCGAGTTTGACTTTGATTGGCTGCATAAACCAAGGGCCGAAAATAAAGTAGTAGACACACTTAGTCGCAAGGAGTATGCGGCGCGCGTCGCAGCGATAATGGAAATTCGCTCCGATCTTTTAGACAAGATCAAAGCGGCAACGACGGAAGATGTCGCTTATCAACGCATTTTTAAACAAGTGCAGGATGGGTCGGTGAGAAGGTACTGGCTAGAGGACAGCCTACTCAAAGCACGTGGGGACCGCGTGTTTGTACCAAGCAGTGCTGGAATACACCAACTGTTATTGAAAGAGACTCACGACACCCGATGGGCAGGACATCCAAGCGTCGAGAGGATGCTTGCCTTGTTATCACGAGACTACATATGGCCAAAGATGGAAGAAGACATTGAACTTTACGTGAAGACATGTCAAATTTGTCAAGTGGACAAAACGGAGAGGAGGAAAGAAGCTGGGCTGCTTCAACCAATTCCAATTCCAGATAAGCCATGGGAATCAGTCTCAATGAATTTCATCACCGATATGCCTATCGTTGATGGAAAAGGATCAATCATGGTGGTGGTCGATCGATTGTCGAAGTATGCTATATTTATGGGCGTACCTAGGACATGTACGGCGCAAGTGGTGGCGGACTATTTTCTGAGATTTGTGGTCAAAGTGTTCGGATTGCCTAGAGATATTATTAGTGATCGTGACTCACGCTTCACGGGGAAGTTTTGGACGACATTGTTCAAAATGTTAGGCACGGAATTGAAATTTTCTACGGCATATCACCCCCAGACTGACGGACAAACCGAGCGACTCAATGCACTTTTAGAAGAATACTTGAGACACTTCGTATTGGCAAATCAGCGAAATTGGGTAGATCTTTTGGATGCTGCTCAGTTTTCGTACAACCTTCATCGTTCATCGTCTACGGGTATGAGTCCTGCAGAGTTGGCACTAGGATTTCAGCCGACAACTCCAGCCGAAGTGGCACGACGCAAGGAGCAGGGCCCTTGCCCCTCGGCATATAGGTTTGGGAGGGATCGCACAAAATTGATTGATCAGGCCAAAGATAGTTTGAGCAAGACTCAAAAACGAATGAAGAAGTATGCAGATCAGGGGAGAAGACCACTTGAGTTTAAAGAAGGGGACCGGGTCCTACTAAAACTCACACGTACAATTTGGAAGAAGGTGACATCACGGAGATATCACAAGGGACTACTTCCAAGATATGATGGGCCATTCACGGTCCTGAAGAGAGTTGGATCGGTAGCTTACCGATTACAACTTCATGAGCATCTCAAATTACATCTCACATTCCATGTGAGCTTTTTGAAGCCTTATCACGAAGGAGATAGAGTCCAACGATTGAGAGCTCCACCCGGGGTGCGAGTGGAATTCCAGAAAAAGATTTCCAAAATACTTGATCATCGGCACATGGGAGAAAGTACAAAGAATAGTCAAAGACAATTCTTAGTTCAATGGGAGGGTGAAGATGAAGCAACTTGGGAGTTTGATAGAGACTTGTGGCAGTTTGAAGACGAGATTAAGACTTCCCTAGATTGGGAGTCGACGAGGCCTTCGACTTCATCTGGTGGGGGAGGATTGTCACGCCCCCACCCTCACAAGTCGTAACGGGAGCGTCGCAAGGGGAGGTTTCCGGGAAACCTCCCGAGTGCGGTGGTCAGACACAACAGGCGACGCACACGTTCGACAAGGACACAGCTATGCGGGTTATGTCAACGTTCAGACAGCATTCCAAGACTCGGAGAATGTCGGAAAGCCTCAGTTAGGTGGGCCGTACCGCAATTGGGCCAATCGGGGGTTGGACCGAGAAAACCAAAAGCATTAGACTATTGGGCCAAAACCAGATCCAGCATCGCAGGCGAGCGGGGCCAGAGTCGCACGCGTTTGGGTCGTCGCTGGGCCGCAGGAGCTCCTAGAGGAAATGTCGCAGAATCCCGGATTTCTAGGGATTCTGCGCGGTTGAGAGATTTGCGACGCACCAATCAAGCGCACCACAAAAAGTGGATCAGCTGACATGTGGCAGATTTGAATCTTTAGTTTGAATGTATTAGAGTGTTCTCATTTGTGTATAAATATAACATTGAGTTACCAGCTAAGGGAGAGAGGAGTTGTTTTAGAGAAATAGCCAACCCTTGAGCATTTGTGGTGTCCTTTGATAGATTTTGTATTCCTAGGTTCTTTTATTTGAAATAGAAAGAACGGGTTGGGGGCGGGACTCCCGTAATCGTGTGTGAGTGTTCGTAGTTTAAGTCGTTTGTGTTCGCATCGAGCAAGCGTCAATTGTAGGCTGGTCGGAGTGGGACTTCGGCGCCGGTCACAAGCATTCGCCGCTATTCCGCACAACGAAAAATTTTAGGGTGTGATAGAAACCATGCAAATGAAAACATAGAAAATATTTGCAGTCAACAAAACAACTCAACCAAACATGAAATCACCCAATTAGTTAAAGCCAACACCCTATTTTTAAATATCAGTAGTAAAACTAGATAACAGAACAAAAGAGCAACTAACGTGACAGCATTATCCAATGGTTGAAGCACTATTGTGTAAGGTAAAATCACTCATATTTCTCTTTCAGATACCTGCTTCAGCTGACCACGACGTTTGGAAATCAGAACAATTTGATCATTCAGTATCTTCCACGCCCTCGCCTCAAAGCAAAGTCGAAGTATATCGATCACGGCCTTCTTTGTGCCTGCCACGTCTCCAGAAAGCCTCATTTGCTTTTCTACATTAAGTAGATGTTCTATAGCTGATTCTAAATTACGCTCGCCTTCCTGAAAATTGCACGAATTACAATAGCATTCAACGCCATTTCATAAGTAGCATCTACAGTAGGGTAAGGGGAAAGTTTAGATCTGAGATTCAATGAGAAGGAACAAATTACCATTTCCTCAAATGTAATCCGGGGAAGAGAGATTTATGAGTGAAATGAGGAGAATTGAGCTCAACTTGATTCAGAGAGCCAAACCCTAGGAGAAAGAGGGCCAGAGAGAGTGAGAGAGGAGAGAGATTTTAACGCTGTAAAGTTTCCCCTCGGACACGAAGGTGTTTTTCAATTTATAGTGAAAACTATTTTGCATTTTCATACTTCAGGTTCCACATATTTACACTAGTTGCACAACTAAAGTTCTAATTGCAACTAGTAGGCCAAATCAAAAACTCTATATTCTATAATCTACAAATGCACACTATATTTCTTTTAAGTCATTATATTTCTTTAAAATTTATTTTATTTATGATAAAATAAAGATTTAAGACTTAAACGGAGTAGATTGTATCGTTAAATTTGAAAAAATAAGTATTTAAAATAATTCAATCAAACCCAACATAAATTTGCTAATGTATTTGAAGAAGTATTATTGGTTACAAGGAAACCAAGAATTCATGAAAAGAGTTGTGAGAGGTGAGAAGTGAGAGGTTAGGAGGCAAGCTCGTAAAATCTACCACCAACTTCAAGTCTCTCCTCTTACTATTAGTGCTATGATTCCTACATAGGTGTTATGATTATGGGTTTATTACTCCTTAATTACTCCTTAATTCTATATACATGTTTTATACCACAATCATGCGTATAGAATTATTGTCTTTGGAAGTCGGATATAATTAAGAGTAACGAACTTGAATATTCATAAGTTTTAATCATGCTATATTAGGTCTACTTAATTACTTCAGTTCACTTTTAGCTTGAAAAAGAAGTTAATAACAATGATAAATGTACTCTTTAATTTGTTTATTGTTATTTTAATTATTTATAATTTATTATTATTATTTTATAAATTAATAAATAATACGGAGGTAGATGACACGTCTTAGTATAATTAGATTATACACTTAACACTAATAATCTTGCATGAGCTGATTATAGAATGATGCATTAATGATGAAAATAAAATAACCAAAAAAGGTCATCTTCGTATAGAGATATTATGCGCAATAATCTTTCACACTCTTTACATATCAGATGGGAGGTTGCATGCATGTACACAAAATAAATCAGAAAATTCAAAATAAATAAATGGAAATTATATTATAGTAATGGTGTTTATTTGGCTTATATTAGTTGATTTTCAATCTTTTTTAGCAAATAAAACCACTTAATTAAATCAAGCCAAACTCACAGACTCAACCACTTTATACAAGTTTATTTAAATTGGTTTGGAAGACTTATCTAATTCTGTTTTTGTAAATTAGGTAAATTAAATTAAATTGGATAAATTATTTGATCTAATTTAGGTAAATTAAATTAAATTGGGTAAATTATGTTAATTTAAATTGGGTAAATTAGGTTATCTTTTTTCTTGTTTTGTGATTCAGTTAATTTATCTAAGGGAAAATGACAAACCAACCATTATCTTTTATTGTTTTTGACAAACCAACCATCATTCTTTTTTTGCTAACAAACAAATCATCGCTGTCACGTTTGTCGTTAAAGCTTTGACAACGAACCACGGCAGTTTGATGACGAACCACAACTGTTTGTCATTAAACCGCCACGGTTTGACAAAAAACCCCAGCGGTTGTCATGAAACTGCGGCAGTTTAACGACGAACTACAATAGTTTGTCATGAGACAACGACAATTTGTAGTGAAACTACCGCGATTTGTCGTCAAACCGCCGCGGTATCATGACTCATGGTTTGTCTAAAATCTTTGATCGCAAATCTTAGAGAACTTCGATTTGATATCTTATGGAGCCAATTCTAACACTTGTAACCAAAATTATGGTCTTTTGAAGTTGAAAAGGTCAAAGGACTCTACGAACCACAGCACAAACCAATTCTGACACCACAGCGGTTGTCATGAGATCGCTGTGGTTTGTCATGAGACAACTCCGGTTTGACATGAGACAGCTATGACTTGCCGACGAACTGAGGCGGTTTCACGACGAATCACGGCAGTTTCACGACAAACTGCAGCGGTCTCATAACAAACCGCCATGGTTCGTCTGCAAATGAAAAAAATTCATTGTCTTCTTCTTCTTACAAAAACTCAGACAAACTATGATTCTCCCATGGACTGTAAGTAAATCATCCGAAAACTAAAAATATTTACATTCTTTTACAAAATCTTCTAAATTATAGAACCCAAAATCTTCTAAATCCATTCTTTTACAAAATCCAAAATCTTCTAAATTCATTCTCCATAAATATAAACTCTTTTTCACTGAAAATCTTTTTTAAAATCACGAGTTCTTCTATTTTTTTGCATGGGTATTTTTTCTTTTGCACTGTGATTTTCAGAAAGTTAACGTGATTTTCAGAAAGTTAACGGTGATATTTGTGGCAGCAATTTTTCAAAGTTCAGTGGTTAAGTTATTAGCAAAAAAAGAATGATGATTGGTTTATCACTAACAGTAAAGGATGATAGTTGATTTGTCATTTTCCCTTTATCTAAATATGGACATTCTCTCTAAGCTATGTAAATTTAATTAATGTTCAATCAAGCCAATAATATAAAGAGTATAAGGAAAGAGGATGCAATCGATTTGTTAACACAATTTGGTCAATCTTGCCTACGTCTGCTCTTCAAGGCACTTCCTTGAAGATTCTTTGCACTCTAACTCTTTCAGTTATGATTGATTGCACTTCTGATCATCAATTAAGCCTTACACGACTCTTCTCGGGTGTCACCCTTTAAACGCTCTATAATGGTTAATGTAGAGGTTTGAAAGATTACAAACTTATCACCTTACTCTCACAAGCATATTTCTCAAGTTGAAGAATAGAGAAGTTATAATTTTTTGCTCATAATTGAAAACTCAATATCTCAAATGAATTTGGCAGCACTTCATCGTAAATATCATGGTCGGTGATTTGCACAACAGAGGTTGCTTCTATTTATAGACGCCTTCAAAAAATCTGAGTCTCAGTCAACCACACATAAATTAGTTGACCTCTTTGAAAATGTTATTTGAATTTTGAGCACATTCGATCAACCACAGATAACTTCTGGTTTATCACTTAAGTCGACCACACATTCTTCTCGATCAACCACTTCAATATACTTCTTAAACTGGATGCTCTCAGGTGGTTCTTTGGACAACTTTAATTTTGAATGGTCTACCGCACTAATCAACCTATATTATCGTCGGTCGACCGCTCTAGCAGGTCTTCAAAACTTTGTTGCTCTCGAGTGCTATTCCAGACAACCCCTTAGCTTTGGTAGGTCAATAACACTGGTCAACTGCTTTAGTAGTCTTGAAAGTTTGTTGCTCTCGAGTACGCTTTCAAACAAACCCTTAGCTTTAGTAAGTAAACCACACCAGTCAACCACGTTATGACCTAGTCATCCGCTTTAATGAGTCTTGAAAGTTTGTTGCTCTTGGGTATGCTTTTGGACAACCTCTCAGAATATGCAAGTCAATCGTCCCATTATCTTTTATTTAATTTACATTGTGTAAGTCCTATGAATTTTATCATTGGACTTAACAGATGCGTTAATACCTCTAAATACCCATTACTAAAGGTATTTCCAATGAAAACAAAAATATATAATCCATCATCAAATTATTCATACAATGATAATCATTATCAACTTAGATTTATCCAAACAAGTATACTTAACATCAATGCAATTCATAATCAAAATAGATATATCCAAATGCATATACATATCATCAAAATGATTCATAATTAACTTAGAATCAATTATTCAATTAATCATGCTCTTCATTAAAACAATTAAACTAACTCCTAATAAGCTAACACATAGGAGCTACCTTGCCTTTCCATTGAATCTATTGATGCCACGTCTCCATCTAACTTTTAAAAAGACAAAATCACTAAGGGTGTGCATTATCCGGTTCAGTTCAGTTTTGAAGTGGAACCAAACCAAATCGGTTAGTTTCGGTTTTGGAAATTAAAAATCGAAACCAGTTGTATGAAAAACCAGTACTGAACCAGAATTTCTGTTCCGGTTTCGGTTCTATAACACCCCGACTTTTTAAGTGTAATAATTATCAGGGTATTACCAAGAACATACTCATTAAACGAGAGGGAGATTGAACGGTTCACTTAGTGAACTGGTTGGAGGAAGAAAAGAATGGCAAGACGAGAGAGAGAGGGAATGCGAGCGAGTGAGAGGGCGAAATGACAGAGAGCCGAGAGGGAGAGGGACGAACGGAATGGAACGCTCGGGAGGGCTCTTCTGCGGCAGTCGGTAAGCTGCTGCGACGGCGGGGTGCGATGGAGTGGTACGGACGTTTAGGGCTTGGAATCGGGACTTCCTCGGGAGCAACTTCTGGCGACGAATTGAGTTACAAATTGGCCAAATTTCTCCTCCTTTGCCTTCTATGTTGTTTGGTCGTCGGCTGGAGGCTCGATTCCAGGGACAAATCGGCGACTCGCATTCGTCGGAGGAGTGTCCTTGGGTTGGCCGCGAGATTTCAGATGGGTGCTGTTGGTGAACCGAATTGGTCTGCCCGGTTTGGTTGGAAATTGTTGTCTGCTAATGCAGACAACTCCAGTCTGGACCCGTACTCTACATTTACTGGATGTAAATGCAGAGTGGGCACTTTGAAAGTTGGATGGATTTTGAGGCAGAGACTGTCGGTGGCTGGGGAAATAAATGTATTTGGAAGGATAAAAAGACAGAGGGAGACGGGAGGCAATGAAAAGGATTCGAGAGCTAAGCTGCTCTGGGTGAGCCATGGCTGAAGGCTTCCCTGTTTGGTAAGGTTCTTCTCTGCTTTGGTAAGGTTCTTCTATGCTATTATGGATAATCTTAAGAATCTCTATGGATTAGTTTGTTCGGTTGGTTACTTTCCTCAAGCATGAATATATGTTGGACGTAGGGAATGTTAAATTGATGCTATGTAGTTGGAATTAATTCCCTGTTGGTTATGGATTACTCTGCTGTTGATGGATTTGTATTCTGGTAAAAAATAATGCTTTAATCACTACCTCTTGGTTTTAATTGGGTATTGCACTCTGTTGTCTGTTGGATAATTTGTTGGAAGCAATAATATGTTAGTTTTGGAAATGGACATTGGTGTTTTGTGAAGCATGTTGTTAATTGGCAATTGGGTAATGAGTTGGAAGGATTAACATGTTAATGGAGTTTGATTCTGTATTGTTTGTGGCGTTGTGTTTCAATCTGAAAAGTAAAGTTATTCGTTGGAAAAAGGGTTATTATGTATAAGATTGTTTTGTTGTATGTTGGATGATCTGTCAAACACAATAATTTGGAAATGAATATTGGTTGTTGCGTTTTAGCATTTGAACGTTAATATGTTTAAATTAGTTTTAATTATGGTGATATCATTGAATTAATATCATGCGTTGTGAGATTTCGTTGGTTATTCGAATACCTGTTAGGTGGGGTAAAATCATATTGGGATAAGATATGTTTCATTTAAGCGTTAACAGTCCCTATAATTATTATACAAATTAGGATAGGGAGAAGTCAATGAGATTAGTGAGTTGTAATTATTAATGATAAATGTTACTATTTTGTGAAGGTATCGAAAAGATGAAGGAGGATAACGACTAAGTGCTAAACACGATAAAGCTTCGAGGTAAGAAAATATGGGTGTTTTGGCCAAAGGAGGCCCTACACCACAAGTAGAGTGCGTGAGTTTTACGTTAGAGCTCTGTAATTTATTGTAGTTCTGCGATATTGCTTTGATGGTTCTATAATTTAAATGTCTTATTTGTGATGCCCTGTAGCTTTCCTTTGTTAAATACTTTGTTTCTTGCTGTTAGTTTGTGACTTTTCTTTATTATTAGTTCGGTTATCAATGCTTTAATTATGAATGATAGTTATGACTAGAAAAGAAGAAGGAATGGAGAATTATGCTAAGGATGACCATGTTTTATAGTGTTTACTTGCTGTTAATTACTTGTGCTATATTTCCTTTCATGATACTTACGTTGTCCTATGGCTGGTTCTTATTCTTATTATTTGGTTAAATCTCTCTGCGTAAATCATAATCATTATGTTCAACAATTCTGCATAAGTTAGTAAGATGTTTAACTAGTGAGCAGGTTTAATCGATTATCCAAGCATGTAAATCGACTAATAATTTATTAGAATAACAATTGTAATCTTAGTAAGCATGTTTGCATGATTAATTGACTCAAGCATGTCTAGTGGGTAACGAATCAAGAGTATGTAACTATTTAACTAGTTGGGTAAGTGAACTAATTAATTAGAGCATGTTTAATTAACTTCTTGTGAGCATGTAAATTAATCTAATTAGTGAGCATGATTAATTGATTAGAACCCTAAACTATTAATTATAATGACTTCCATGAGTATGTTAATTAACTAAATATGATTACGTAGTAGGCATGGTAATTATAATTTGTAAGCTTGTAAATTGATTAGGTTAACTAATGAGTATGTTAATTAACTAATTAATTATAATGAAAATGAGCATGTAAATTAACTAGGATAACAACTAAAATAGTTATCTTATCTTCTTGAGCATGCAAACAAATTTAGACAACTTATTCAAATGTTAATTCTACTTGAGCATGTGATGAACTAGGCTAATATTAATAGGTTATTCCTTCTTGTTAATATTTTATGTATTTCTCTTTGTCGTACTTTCCTTTAATATAATTATATTGTCTTTTCCTGCAATTTCTTTTATTGTTTTACTTTACTAAAGAATAGTGGAAAGATAAAAGAAAGAGGAACTAAGTATGAAGGAAGTTAAAGGTTTTATGGCTAAGTGAATGAAGGCTTTTATTTCTGTTTATAATATTGCTTATAATTGTTAGCATGTTATTTTCCACTGAACTAGAGTATGATTAGTTGCCTAATTAGCAGTACGTAAATGTTGAGCATGTTAACCATAATTAGTAAGCATTTTAATTAACTAGGATTAATTAGTGAGCATGTTAAATTACTATTAACTAAAATGAATCCGAGCATGTAAATGAACTAGGATAACTAACTAGAATGTTAATCTTATCTCCTCTGAGCATGTAAATTGGTTAGCGTAATTCACTAGACCGAGCATGTAAACAAGATTGGATGAAAGTTCCTCGAATAACAAACTAGAATAATCACCTAGAACAATGAATATAGGACGCATGTAAAATGACTAGAAAATAAATTAGGATATGATAGTATGTTTTGTATTCTCCTTCAGTTCTTCGTTGTTTACAAGTCAATATTATGATTGTTCTCTATTGTGTGCTTTTAATTACCACTATTTATTATATGCGCTTTCCATTTCAGTTTGCTTTCAACTACAGTTACTTTCGTTTATGTGCACTTTGATTTCTGTTAACGTTACGTTATTAAGCATCATGCATCATATTAGGTTGAGAATGTATGATCATGCATCATGTTAATAGAAAATAGTAGGGAGTGCCACCGAATGGTACTCAATCATGCATAAGTGGGGTAAAATGTTAAGAAAATCAAAGAAATGGGAAGTTGGGGGGCAAATGGGTAGCGGGTCTAGTCTACAATCTAGCCGAAGCCCCTCCCTCTTAGGGTATGGGGGTTCTAGATTGCAATTAAAGGGTTAGATCCAATCACTATTCCATCACAAAGGAAATCCTCCAATCTTCCGCTTGATGTACGAGTAAAGAATGAATGAATAAAAGCAAAGTAAAGAACGAAGGAACGAATGATGTAATGAAAGAATCGGTTTGGGTGGTCCCCATTCCGAAAGGACTAAAGAGAGGCATTTCATGTTACATTTACCCTTTTTCCTTATTAAGTCTTTGGGCTTATAGTTACTTGTAGTGTAGGTATAGGTACCAGTACGAGGAAAGAAACGCACAGACTTAGGAGTAAATGTGAAAGACGATGAACAAATAATTAAGCAGGGATGAAGGATTTGCACGCGCGAGACTCGTGGCTGGCTAGGCTTAAAGGAAAGGAGTGAATGGTCTTAATTAAATGGTTTAATTGTCAGTTTCATTTATTAAATGCAGTATTTTAATTGAGTTCTTTTATTAAGTTTCTTTTATTAAATTATTTACGCTTCCGCAACGTTTTAAATACATGATTTATTTTATGCTTCCGCATTTCATTAAATCGGTTTTCAAAACGAGTTTAAAGAAGGGTCAATAGCGATCCAGTTTAGCGTCGCGCTCTGATTTCGTTTTATAAAGGCATCTTTTGAAAATTTTAAATTTCTCACATTTTAAAGGATTTACAAAAATCCGGGTCGTTACTGGTTTGGTTCCGGTTTTACCTCATTTAATTTTTTTTCAAATATTATAATAAAATTTTATAAAAGTTAAAAATGCAAAGTTCCAACTTTGCCTGCACCAAGCATCTTCCGTATCTAGAAAGCAACAAAACTCTCAGTTGAAAAAAGAGAAATTTCAGTTGAATCACAGAAGCAACAACTCAAAAGCCTCTAGGAAAGCATGAGGAAGAGATTGCTTGATAATTGAATCTAGGAGTGTCAATGAGGTAACCCCCCTTTATATAATGGAAGCACAGAAAAATGGCTAAGTGGTGTGCTTCCCTCTATCACTTCTTGTCGACACTTCCCCAACTCGCTGTTCTTGAAACCACTTGCTGCTTGAAATCTGAACAAGTGTAATAAACGGGATGGATTGTAAAGCATGTAATAAACGCAAAGAAGAACAAATCAACAACACTACACTCGACATTTGTCATCAACAAACCATAATCTGCAGGAAATTATCGACACAACAATATTCAGAATCTATTCTCTTAGCCAACAGAACACCAACACCAACAGAGCCATTATCTATCATCACAGTATTTCCAACCCAAAACAGTATGTCAACCAAAGCATGCATCTTAGTGAACCAACAAAGTTTACAGGCAAAGAAATCCATCCAGAAATCAAACACATAATCCATCATCAATGACAGTTAAACAAAAATCTCTCACCGACTGGACAAAACTGTTGTTCTGCCATACTCCTTGGAGTTAGAGAACAGACTCAGTTTGGAGTTGCTCTGTCACTAGTGGTTTGAACAAAGTTGAACCCTAGCTCAGAAGGCTGCTGGATAGAGCGCACGACCGTCTGAGGCTGTCTGTCCACAACTCACCTGAAGAATTGAGAATGCTCAAGCCTCCATTTCTCTTCCGCGCAAAGTTCACTGGTCGAAGTTTCTTTGCCTCAGTTGCCGTTGACCAAACCGACTGGGAGTCAGGAGACTCTGAATGGCGGAATGAAGTACAGCGGCCATTGCGAACGCGAAGAAGAACAAATCAACAACCCTAGTAAATAACGGTTCAGTTCGATTTTTTTTTATTTTGAGAAACCAAAACCGAAACCAAACCGAAATAATATGGTTCTTACCAAAAAGAACCGAATTTTGGTTTTTAACTATGCAAACCAAACCAAAACTGACCCAAAACCACCAGTTCCGCTTCGGTTCTTCGATTCTAGTTCGATTTGCACACCCCTAAAAATCACCCACTTCAAAGTCAATTTCTCTTTTCTTGAGTTCTACATATCATTTCTAATGGATCTATTTAGTATTTAGCCTTTTGTTGATCATGTGAATTTTATTAGTAGTTTCCCGAATCATATCAAGTCTAAAAGATAATCTATCCTTTGGCTTTGTCCAACACAACGACGATCAATACGATTTTCCATGTGAGACTATAATATTGGTCTATAGCTATGGTTGTAAACAAACTCCACGAGCCACAGATCTTGAGTCCAGTTATTACCAAAATCCATAATACAAGCTCACAACATGTTCTCAATTATCTAGATTGTTTTCTCTAACTATCTATTTGTCTTAAAATGATATGTTGAGATTAAGCTTTATTCCCAAATCTTTCTACAAAGCATTTTAGAACCCTAAAGTAAACCTCAAATCTAGGCAAACACTATGCTTGCAAGTCCTCATGAAACTAAATAATATTCTCTACATACATGTGACTTAAGTCTTAATCACGAATAATTTATTCTTACTAGGATAAAATGAATAGACCTAGTCAACCTATCGAATATCATCCACATTGTATCATGCCTTTATGGTTTTTTAGGAGTTTAATTACAAAGTCCATCGTAATCCTATCTTAAATTTACTCTGGAATAGATACTAGTTATAACAATCTTACTGGTCTCTTGTGTTTTGCCTCAATATCTATACAGGTGAAACATTTAATCACTAAATCAAACATGTCCCATACCATAAGTATTGTCTCTTAAAATCTTAATGCCTCTCAATATTGTAAAAAATGATGGCAAACCTCGATTCATGAGACTCTATATGAGTTTTCACATTGTGGAAGAATTGAAGAGATCAATAACTCTTATATGACTTTGATATGCTATACTATGATGATAGTGATAAGACATACGTGTGTAATTTAATAGATACTCTAACTTCATTCAACAAGCTAAAAGAATGTAGTGGTATTGTCATAATACAGAGGCGGGCCTGACAGAACTACTGGGTCAGGCGACCTGATCCTCGTAGAGGACCTGGTTACCCAGCCGAAGGTGTAAAAGAAGCAGAAGTCTTAACATGAAAATTAAGTTTAAACCCAAATCACATGGTGATGCACCAGCAGAAGGGGATTTGAATATAACCTGAAAATAGGATGTTGAAGTGTTGAAGTATTGGAATATGTTGATCTTCCAAAGGTGACTATATTCTAAACTAGCGGTCGAAGGGCAGTTGATGGTGCAGTCGAGTCCCTCATCCAAAATACAATATAGATTCAAATTTTGTTCTGCGGTCAACTAGCGGTCGAATGAGCGGTCGATCTTGCAAGGCCGGAACTCCAGTTTCTTAATTTGGCCGAGATTCACTTTTGGAAAGTAAACTTTGGAAGCTTGTAACTCCTTCATTTTAGAAGCTTTTGAGCTGAAATTTAGACTACGTCTTCTTGAATAAGATAAAAAAATTCCTTCAAGAACTTTGGAAATATCCCTCAAGAATTAAGAAATATGCTGAAAACACTCCAGGTGGTCGGATTTAACAAATATGGAAACTTTGAACCTTCGAATGAATGATTTGCTGATGGTGACGCCTCTTGATGGTTGGACACCACTTCTCACAATATTTTCTCAATGAGTAGGGCTGTGGATGCCAATAAGAGAATTGACTCAACTCCAAGTAAGCTCAATCTTGTGATATTACTCACACAATGATACTTTGGATGTAACTCCCCAAAGTATTTGAAAAAAGAATCTCTCAAATTTCAAAATAAGCAAAAGCTTTTTGTATTCAAATTCAAGTTGTCTAAAACATAAACATTAGGTGGCTTTATATAGCCAAATACAAAACAAAAAATAGGAAACAATAACCCTAATCGGCTCATAGAATAAGTTGTCTGATTTTTTACTTAATAGAAACTACGTTAATTAACTAAAAGATTATTTAATTAATATCTTCCTTTCTTCTTCTCCAAGTCTAAATGCATTTGGCAGCTATTCCATGTTGGTGCTTGGCCACTTGGATGGTTTCCCTGTATAGACTTTCTTGGTCTCCAAGCTTGGACAATTGGACTTTCCTTAATCTTTGCTCTCTGTTGCCGTGGGCCTTTGACATAGCAAAGAAAGTCCGAATTCAATATTCCAACTCATTCTAGAAAGATTAGGAGTCAGCTACAATCATTATGAATGACTCATTTTCAAATGACATCGTTTTGAATGCCAAAATAGTCAAATACTTGTCGGAGGTCAAAAGGAAGACAGTTTTAGAAAGTTTTTTCATTTCTCTTTCCATTGCTCTTGAACTTCCACTTATGCTTGACCTTGAATGACTCTATGATATTCTTTGAGGCTTTATTAATAATAGAATGGACACATAGTCCATCATCCTCTTGGGGTTGAAAAGGATTCGACCTCGAATCATATCTTGTGTCACGATATTCTTTATTACCATAAAAAGATGAATCATTTTGGGTCATCAACTTAGCAATATCTTCAGTATCTCCATGGTTGTAATAAGAAAACAAATAATGATTGTTATAGTAGGCTAACGATATTTCTATAAACTTCTTCCTATGCTTGAACAATAACTCAGATATAAGATTTTCGTTCCTTGTCTTCAAGTTAGAAATAATGTGGGCCACAAAAACAGTTACCATAAATAAAATCTTGAGAACTCCTTTAAGTATGTGTGGTCAAAGAATGATTTCTTCATAATATTCCTTAATTAAATAAGAAGATGTGTCATGGGCCTTGAAATTTTCCTCAGCTATAAAATCTTCATGAATGAAATAAGGACATAATCATTGTATAATGTGCTAGGTCAATAATATTAAAATATTCACAAACCACCTCCCATATTTGAATAATAGCTTAGGAATGTCGTGGATGCCACTTTGAAATTCAATAATTTCCATGAAAATAGTTTTGAGAATATCTTTGAGTATAAGTGCCAAAGAACAATTTTTTGGTAACTCTCCAAGTTGTCCTTTCTCCAATATAACTTGCTAGACCTCTACCATGAAGTTTCTTTAAGAGTGATTTTCGAATTCCATGAGTTGTAATATCAATTTTGCCATCTTTGGCAACATAATCTTTGACTTGAAGTATTAACTCATAGTTTTGTCTTTCCTCTTTTGCATTTGATCAAGTAAGGAAAATAATCCAGCAACTTATTCTTGGACAATGATGCATAAATAGGTAAGTAGTTTTTAAAATCATAAAAGCATTTAATATTGAAACTATCCTTGTTGCCATAAATATTTCGCCTAATAATATCTTCATGCAAGATGTAAAAGGTTTCCATAATCCAAAAATAGTAACCAAATTTAATACCAAGATGTATTACGATTAAGAACTTTCCACTATGTATCACTATGAATGAGCTTCCACCAAAATTCAAGAGATCAACTTTATTACCAAAACCAAATATCATGTCAATAATATAATCAATTTTAATCCATCCAACTTTAAAAATCCAAGCAATCAATTTAAGCATCGGTTCGTACCTCTTTGTCATAAGTATAGTAGTTTTCATCCAATTTTCTTTTAAGGCATTATAATCCATAACAATTTGCTTTGGTTTAATTGGAGCTAAATCGACTAACCTCTCATCATCTTTGAATGAAAATGGCAATTTGAATATTCATCATGCACATGCCACGACATTTTTCAAAAAGGATTGCTTGTACTTGTCATATCACATATGAATATATTAGTAAAACTTCCATAAGAAAAATCAACCAAAGTTGTATTTACCATATTGTCCTCCTTAGTTCCGGTTACTTGCTTTTCTTGACAATCTTCCTCTTCTAATTGAGGCTTTAAAGATAGTAAAGGCCCTTCGACATAAATAACTTCTTCTTTAATTTTCTCATGAGTACCTTTTATTACCTCATCGCGGTCTTGTGCTTGCAAGGTTGGAGTGCTTGGTATGTATGCTTCAAGTTTTTGTAACAAGGCACTAATTTTAGCAAGTTGAGCTTTTTGACATTAGGAAGAATATTCATACCTTGGGAGTGGTGGTGGTGAGGGTGGAGCATACTTTTGTCTCTCAATTATTGGAGCCAACTTGATCACATCCTCAAAGGTGTTGTAAGGTCGTAGTTCAATATTGTCTACAATGTCATAGTGAAGTCCTCGGATGAACCTTGATATTGTTTTGTCTTCTGGCTTTTGCAAAGCACATCTTGTTTTTAAGGTTTTAAACTTGACAACATATTCTTCGACGGTGGTGGAACCTTGCTTGAGGTGTTTCAATTGATAGTAGAGTTCTTACTTGTAATGGCTTGGAAGAACTTCTCACTCATGAGTCTCTTTAATAGAATCCAAGTCTGGATGTCCATGCCATCTTGCCTTCTCTATGCACTAATGTTGCTCCACATATGTTTGCATATCCCGTGAACCTGAGTGTTATTAGTTGCACCTTCCTTAGTTCCAAAAATTTGTAACGCTCAAACATTCTTTCCACTTTTTTCCACCCACTCATTATAATCGTGATCATTGCTTGAACAGTTGAATGGCGGGATGGATACGTTGGGAATAGATGGTGGTGAATTTTCCTCGTCTGAAAAATAACTCCATGAGTAGTTTCATCTCCTCGTCTTTGTGTAAAATAAAATATTATGAATTAGTAGGACGTTTTAGCTCTGATACCAAATGATGCATAAGCGGAAGATGATTGAATATAACCTGAAAATAGGATGTTGAAGTGTTGAAGTATTGGAATATGTTGATCTTCCAAAGGTGGCTATATTCTGAACTGGCGTTGTAATGACCCGGATTTTCGTAAATCGTTAAAATGCCTAAAATTTTAAAATTTCTTTCTTTTTTATAAAACAAGTGTATCAGAGTGCATCTAACCGGATCACTACCGACTCTATCTTTAAACTTGATATGAAAACCACTTGATAAAGTGCGGAAGCGTAAGGAATAAAATAGAACCATTTGTTTAAAATCTTGCGGAAGTGTAAAGAAATAAACTCTTGTAAATCATGGCGCAAGTGTAAATAAATCGTTCAGAAGGAAATACTAAATAATCGAAACACTACGTTTAACAAATGAATCTGATAATTAAACATCATTTGATTACACTTGTTTACTCATCTTTTTCTTTGTCTGGCCAGCCCCGAGTCTCGTGCATGCGAAATCATCCATCCCTAATTCATTATGTGTTTATCATCTACTTATTATCTGTTCGTCATTGTACCTACACCACAAGTAATACGTGAGCCTAATGGCTCAGTAAAGAAAAAGGTTAATACAATTATGTTTATGACTCTCTTTAGTTCTTTTGGAATGAGGGCCACCCAAACCAATCCTTTCATTAGCCATTTACCATTTTATTACTTTTCTTTACGTCGTTCGTTCGTTACTTGTACTTCAAGCTGGAGATTGGAGGAATCCGTGGTAGTAGGGTAGATCTTTGTCGGCTTCAACCACCTAGGGTAGACAGTCTCGCAGTCCCGACAAGGGAAAGGTAACATTCTTTTAAATCCTGTCTACCTTACTGATCCATACTTACCCCACCATCCCCCAATTCCCTTATTCCTTTCTTTGTGTCTGTGTCGGGCTAAGCTACCAAACCACAGAGGCCTTTATCATCTTATCGTTTTACGCATTTTCATCATATATCCTCACTCATGCATGTGTGCGTACCACCCTGTGGCACTCCCCATTAGTTTCTATTAACATGATGCATGACCATACATTCTTAACCTATCGTGATGCATGATGACATGACATAACATTCATAAAATTGAAGTTCGCATCTAAATAAAGTAACAGTAACTGAAAACGCATATAGGGGAAGTAAAGCAAATAAGGGAATGAAGGAACTGCGCACAACAGAAAACAAGTATAACATTAAGTTAAGACAGTGAATAACAATAAACTAAACATGCTCAGGAAGGTAAGATGATTATTCTAGTTCTTTAGTTGTTTAGCCTAATTAATCTCCTAGTCCATTTACATGCTTCCTACGTTTATATTTCTAAACCATTATTCTAATCAGTTATTAACATGCTCCTACGTTGATTTCATGCTTTGATTCTACTTATCTAATTATACTTGGTTTAGCAGGAAGTACATACTAAGGACATGTAATCATAATCGAGATCTTAAGCAGTACCTAGAAAACAATAACAAAAGTAATTATAAAACATTCATTCGCATAATAAGTGAGATCCTTGAGACCCTAAACTCATTCACGTTACTTCATTCTCTTTTCATCTTCTTTACCATTCTATTCTCTAGTAAAGTAAAACATTGATTATGAAATTGAAGTGCGCATTGAAATAAAAGTAATTGAAGGCAAACTATAATTAAAATTGCGCATTTAATAAATAGACAGTAAAGAGACATGCAATGAATTACGATTAACTAGGCATGCTCGTTAAATTAAACTAAACTAAACATGGAAACACGCTTTAAAAAAAATTAACGAAAACATGCTTAGACAACGAATAATGAAAACATGCTTGAAAATTGGTAACTCTTATTCTAGTTGATTACACACACTTTTATTCTAATTGATTAAAACATGCTATCATTAATAGTCTAGTTAATTATCCTAATTAATTACATGCTCAAGAGGGTACCATTATTATCCTAAATAGTTAATTTGCATGCTCAATGATCGAATACGTTTATCATCCTATTTAGGTATCTTAGTTAATTTCCACGTCCATTTACATACTCAAGAGACATACATAAGTTAAATGTTCTAGTTCGTTATCTTAGTTAAGTTGCAGGCCCAATTCACATCATTAGTTCTTTGCATGCTTAGATTACAGGATTAGTTAAATTACCCTAAACATGTTTGCTATAATAATTCATTAATCGTTAATCATGCTCAGATCTAATTAGATGATTTTCCTAGTTAGTTAACATGCTTGAACAATAATTGTAAATTCGATTCTAATTTATTAACATTAGCATGTTAGTTAATTAACATGCTTAGTTCCTATTCAAGTTACTTACGCTAGATAATTAACAAGTTGTTAATCGATTTACACAGGCTAGTTAAACATGTTAGTTAACCACTTAAACATATTCATTGATATATTGAACATGAAATTCCGTTAATGTGGTACGCATTAGTCAATTAACATGCTAATTAATTACCTTAATTAATTACATGCTTAGTAAGTAACAACAAGTAAGAGGCTAAGCATACGTGCATAAATAATGACAACAACGGAATTAAACAACAAGTAATTAGACAGTGAGCATTTCTCATTTCACGCTTTAATCCTTTATCACTCCTTTTTCATTTATCAATTCACTACTAGCAATATGTTTGCATCACTTAACAGACAATGAAATAGAACACATTAACAAAAGGAGATATCACAGAGCTTAACTGAGTTTACGAAAGACAATGCACAAACTAATCAACGAAAGAACATTCAAGGAAATCATTAAGGAATGCAGCAGGAATCATTATCATCTACCAAACAACTACTTAGCGACTAGCAGTAAGCGTTTTAATAATAAGCATTTTAAGACAAACAACCTACTTAACAACTAGCAGTAAATATTTTACGAACACTAACACTAAACTCACGCACACACATGTGATGTAGGGCCTCAATGACCAAACTACCGCTATTTCCTTACCTCAAATCCTTAATGCAGTTTAGTGCCAAATCTTTATTTTTCTTTTCTTCCGATACCTTCATGATTAAAAACATTAATCATTGACAACTTCTCATCGAATTCTATACTTTAACATTAAACAGTTCCCAATTCCAGCTGACCCATTAACATTCTACTTCCAGTAACCAACTTATCAATTGCAGGGCTCATCACTATGAAACATAAACTATCACTCACCCTATATCTTTTCTTTAACATAAATCTCCACGGAATACTAAATAAACTAACAAAGCACTTCAATCAACAAATAACAGATTAATAATCCACTAATTAATCAAAGGCAATAACCATCAGTGCATTTATCCAATCCACAAAGCATTATAATTCAACCGAACATCAACCCAATCAAAACCTTAACCCATCAGAAGCAAAATCTAGATCAGAGCAGAAATCATCCTGCAATAATTCATGGTGTCTAGCAATATCCAACAGAGGCATCGCTTAATTACATAACACAGGACGGAGAGGAAGTTATACCTCATAGAATGTCCGAGAGGCAGCACCTCCACCTCCACAATTGGTAGTGGGCAACCAGCTGGACAGAAGGAGAAATCTGAAGATTTCCCCTCGGCAGGTAGCAGATCGACCCGATCCGAGTTGTCCATTGCGCTGCACGCCATCGACTCGCCATCACCTCGCCGTTGTGCATCGCCAAACACTGGGAAACCGACGGAGCACCGCAACCCGAAGCCACCTACAAGATCCACCGGCGCAACCCACGTTGCCGCAGCATCTTGCCTATTGCTAGAGACCCATGTCATTTGCCGGATGCTGATTCATCGCCGCGATCTCCCTCCCGATCGTCTCTCGCTTGCTGCCAAGACCCGAGCTCCCCTCGCGTCGTCTCTATTTCTCTCGGGCTCCATCTCCTTCTCGCAACCTCCCTCTCTCTCTCTCCCCTGCCTTATCTTTCAATTCTTCAGCAAAAGCCATCTTAACCTAATTTTCCCACTTTAAATAAATTCTGAACCGGACCAAGCAAACATAGCTCGAACCGGACCAGTTTAACACTCTCCTATTTAATTTCTCTTTTAATTTTCCCATTTTAACCTTAATTAATTAATATTAAAAAGAAACACATATTTAGTTGTTGAATATTAGTGACCCAATTTGTAACCCTCAACTTAATTCAAAGGTCGTTAAAGGATTATTACGGATCCGGTTTAAATTTCTTAATTCCATTTCCCAAATGGATTTCCATCAATTAAACCTCTAATGAATTCTCTCAATTTATAATCGAACGGTTACGTCATTGGTAATACCCCGATAAATCCAAATATCTCAAATTAATCTTTATTAAATTCTTATATAAAAGTTTGGGGTATTACAAGCGGTCAAAGGGCGGTTGATGGCGCGGTCGAGTCCCTTGTCCAAAAAACAATACAGATTCAAATTTTGTGCAATGGTCGACTAGCAGTCGATCTTGCGTGACCAAAACTCAAGTTTCTTAATTTGGCCGAGATTCACTTTTGGGAAGTGAACTTTGGATGCTTGTAACTCCTTCCTTTTAGAAGCTTTTAAGCTGAAATTTGGACCACATCTTCTTGAATAAGATAAGAAAAGAACCCTTCAAGAACTTTTGAAATAACCCTCAAGAATTATGAAATATGCTGAAAACCCTCTAGGTGGTTGGATTTAACAAATTTGGAAACTTTGAACCTTCGAATGGATGCTTTGCCAATGATGATGCCTCTTGATGGTTGGACACCACTTTGTTAGCCTTTTTGGTAGGCTAATTTTTATTTTGATGATGACTAAATTGTGTGTTAATTTAGTTGATCAATAAGTTGTATTTAAGTAGCATGTTGCTTGGATTAATTGGTTGATAAATTGCATAACTTAATTGAGCAAATAAAATATGCAATGGTTGTGGCACATGCTTAGGTTTGGATATAAACAACTTTATATGTTTTGGACATCATCTATAAGGGAAATTGTTTAGACTATGTAAAGATGATGTGAAACTTAATAAAGTGCAAAAGTTGTTTATACATTGAATTCTTTTATATCATATTTATTGATTAAATTGAGAATACCCTTGATTAAGGGTATTGGGTATGTTTAATGTGTTTCTCTAAGTCTATGCAGGAGAATGGAAAGTTAGTATGACTTAGAGGAAACATTTTGGTGAAAGTATGAAGTAGGCTGTGCAGTTGAGGACGCAGCGGATGAGGCGGACGCAAAGCTGAGTCGTCCAATTTGCCTCTGTCCAATTCGGTGATCACGCGGACGATGCTTCGCGGACGAGGCGGACGTGAAATGGCGTCCGTAGAGCTTCAGGTGTGCGGACGGAAGCGAAGAAGAGGACGCTATTTTGGCATCCAACATTTGTGTGAAGACGCGGATGATGTAGGCGGACGCAGCGGACGATGGGAATGGCATCCGCTTTGAATCTATCCAATTTTATTGAAGATACGGACGATAAATGCGGACGCAGCGGACGATGAGAATGGCGTCCGCAAATGCCCAGAATTGTGCAACGGCTATTTTTCTCAACGGGCATTTTTGCAACGGTCGTGCGGACGATTGGTGCTGACGCGGAGGTCGTTCGGAAGCCGCAGTGGTAGTGTGTATAAATAGAGGATCACTCTATGCTCTCCACAACGAATGAACCGAGAATCGTGGCGAAGCCCTGCCGAATTAAATACGCGATCACTGTGAGCTATTGATTTGTAAATCCAATTCTCCCTATTCCGAACTTGAGAGTTATATTTTGGGAGAATTCGGATTATATAGATTTGAGAGTGAATCCCCAAATTATTATTGTTCGTGATTGTAAAGGGTGATTCCCTAAGAATTCATCATTGGGTGACGCCCCAAAATGGTCAAACTTAGGGTGACGACTCGTAAGAGTCTAAGGTTGACGACCTAAGAATTAGTCAAGAGTGACTCCCCGCAAGTTTGTAAACGGTATTATTGGCACCCGCAAGCCAATTACTTAGTGTATCTCCAAGTGAAACTTGGAGCGCGGACGTAGGCTAGTTTGCCGAACCGCGTAAACAAATATTGTGTGCATTTCTCTAACCCTTACTCTTTATATTATTGCATATATTTGTTATCGATATTTTAATTATGCATTAAATCACTTAGGGTAATTAGAGATTAAAATATCGCACGAAAAAGTTAAAACGCTATATTCACCCCCCTCCCCCCCTATAGGCGTATATCGATCCTACACACTTCTCACAACCTTTTCTCAATGAGTAGGGTTGCAGATGCCAATAAGAAAATTGACTCAACTCCAACTGAGCTCAATCTTGTGATATTACTAACACAAGGATACTTTCGATGTAACTTACCAAAGTGTTTGAAAAATGAATCTCTCCAATTTTGAAATAAGCAAAAGTTTTTTGTATTCAAATTTAAGTTGTCTAAAACATAATAAACATTAGGTGACTTTATATAGCCAAATACAAAGCATAAAATAGGAAACAATAACCCTAATCGGCTCATGGAATAAGTTGTCTGATTTTCTTCTTAATAGAAACTAAGTTAATTTATTTAATTAATATCTTCATTTCTTCTTCTTCAAGTCTAGATGCATTTGGCAGCTATTCCATGTTGGTGCTCGGCCACTTGGATGGTTTCCATGTATAGACTTCCTTGGTCTCCAAGTTTAGACACTTGGACTTTTCTTAATCTTTACTCTCTATTCCATGGGCCTTTGACATAGCATATGTACTCCAAATTCAATGATCCAACTCATTCTAGAAAGCTTAAGAAGTTAGCTACAATCTTTATGAAGCACTCATTTTGTAATGACGTTGTTGTGAATGCTAAAATAGTTAAATACTCATTTGATATCAAAAGGAAGACAGTTTTGGAAAGTCTTTCTATTTCTCTTTCCATTACTCTTGAAATTCCACTTATGTTTGACCTTGAATGACTCTATGATATTCTTTGAGTCTTGATTAATAATAGAATGGATCTGTAGTCCATCACATGGGTTTGGATCCACAGAGTGATCAGCTAGAGACATGTTAGTATGAATAAATAAACGTATTGTGTAGAAATTAAATCAAACAACACCAACAATCTAACAAATCCCAAACATACAAGAGACGAAGGGATTTGGATGACGAACCTCCACCCATCCAGGAGAAGGTCGATACACCCACTAGAGAGGTACTGGCAATGCTCCACGATGACACCTGCAAATCCCATGCACAAAGCCTACACCCTAACCTGGAAAAATAGAGTTTAAGGGGTGAGTGACAAACTCAGTAGGAAAATCGATATTCAATGCAATGGATGCTAAAAATTATTTTTTTCATCTCTTTTGAAAACCATTTTTCATGCTTCTCATTTGTCGTGCATGGATTTTAACACATTTAAAATCTCTTTATCATTTTATTTAAACTAGTCAATTGCTCTCAATGTGGCTACATCAAAATCCGTTGTATACATAGAGAACTATATCGCAAAATTGGCCAAAATCGTTTTCTACATGAAAACGTCATCAGTGAAAAGGGATATTCACACAAGGACCCATCTAGCACTCATCATAGAATAGGTGGCTATCCATCGATAGCAACACCTCATGAGGCAGAGGAAATAACAATGACGGCGATTAGGTGATCCAACACGTCACTCGAGTTGTTGAAGAGTTAATGCTCATAGTCGATACAACCCGTACGATCAAATAGAACGGATAAGGTTGCTTGCGACAGATCGCTTCTCAACTAAAATACCTATAGGTTCCAAATTAACGAGGGTTGCCAATAAGCGGAGTTACGAGCCGTCACACCACCAGTCAAATAGAACGGTACTAGGATAGGCAAAGCTCATCGACTGACATCCTTCTAATCCGTCTGACTAAAATCCTGGCCTGGTTCTGGTTATTGAAACCCAATGAAGCTTCATCACCTTCCCATCTCCATTTCGATTTTTAGGGCTCAAAACCGGACATATCACCAATGTCTCATTCCCCTTTCGCACGTACAAACTATCAACATTGATGCAATAGAAGGTTTCATATGATAGTCTTGTGATGCTTTAGTGCCAGAGTGCCTAAAGCATTAAGAGAATTCATCCTCCCAATATATCCACAGATAACCAAAATAGAATACCATGTACAATAAAGTAAATGTGAGAAAACATACATATACATAAAATAAGCATGCTGTCAGAATAGTCCCCATTAGGTTTTCAAGTGTGGTATCCCACAAAATATCAGTTTTGAAAACATGATGCAATGCAGTGCAGAAAGTATAAAAATCCTTACCTCAATGACGACCACGACATGCTTACCTACTAGCCACCTCCACGTGCTATCAGAAGGAAGGTCGCACCACAGACATCTCCGAAACCTATAACAAGGTCGATGTCAACATCCCGATAATCATATAAGGGATAAAACAAAGATCCTAAACTAGAAACCAACCCCAACTGGAAGGACGAACACAAGACTTCCCGGCTTAAACAAGGAACGACGGGTTCCCTGCACCCCGAGGAGAGAATCTACATGATTGAGAACAAGATATGGATGACAAAGCCAAATGAAGTTTGCTAAACCCAACTCCGAGAAACAAACACTGTGTTCAACCAAAACAGGACCAAGGTTAACCCGACACTCACAGACAACCAGAAGGATCAACCGATCAATAAGACATGGTGGCGGTTGATAAATCACAACACGCTCGACCTAACCCACTCAACAGTAAAGCAGATATAGTTGAAGCCATTCAAACCCACCCATGGTCGATAAGGCATCACAATGGCCAACCGAGGCCATTCAACAGTTGTGGAGGCAAAGCGAAGGTTAACTGAGACCTCGTAGTTTTGACCAAACTCAACAATGATACACCAAGACCATTTAGTGTCGACGGTCAACTGAGACCTCACAGTGGTCTATAAGACACGCTCGCAACCATCTAAGACTCAACAATCAAGGGGACTCATCTAAAGTCAATCGAGTATGACATTAGTGGAAAGTCAGCTCGAAAACCATAAACCAAACCGAGCATCAAAGCTTTTCAACGAACAAGAATTTCCAACAATGAGTCACAAAGATAGGTGCAATGACCCTGTATCAATTCTAGGAACTCAACCAACTCAAAAACGGCTCTTCCGTGACAAAACGGGGATGGAAATCCCCTTTCTTGTTGATCAGTTTTGCTGGAAAACATATGTTTTCCATGCGTTTCACCTGATTTTCGACTCCTAATAACCAATAATTTTGCATGAACTCTAATACAACCAATATCAACTAGAAATTTCCCCAGATTCGAGTTTTCAAGCTCGAATCCAAGGCCAAACAAAACCCTAACTTCAAAAATGGGAAAACGAGGAGAAAAACTTACCGAAACGCAAACTGCCTTCACAAAGGTTGCTCACGAAGACAATGGGAACACAAATCCAACGTTGGAAATCCAAGGGGCTCCGATCAAGGCTCCCCCCTCTTTCTCTCTCTCACCTCTCCCTTGTCGGCCACAAAGAAAAAAGAAGAGGGGAAGAAGGAGACTTTGTCTTCTTCTTCTCCTATTCTTCTTTATATAAAAATAAATAAATTTTTTTAATAATAATATATAACATATATTAATAAATCCAATTAAAATCTAATTTTAAAAAATCTGACTCATTTCAAATACTAACCAAAAATAGTTTCTTGGTGAAAATAATTTTACCAAAACATTTTTTAAATTAAATTTCAGCTCAGAAAAATCTAATTTGATTGTTTGACTGAAAAACGCACACGTAACCGTTAAGTGACAAAACATGTCAACTTTCAACATTTGACCAAAACTTTTGAGAAAAAATTTACAAGTGAAATTTTAAAATCATTTGAAAATCTCAAATTTTACAAGTATGCTGGTGAGTTTTGTGAAAAGTTCAACTAGCTACAAAATAGTGACCACCTTAAAAGTTGGAAAATCAACTCAGATAGAGATTCTTACTTTCTAAAAGAGGGTTGTCATGTCATGTCATGTGATAATTGGCTGAGCCATCAGGCTTGGCAGGGGGTCAGGCTAGCCCACTGCAAAGAGACCCAAGTTGAGCCTGCAAACCTTGGAGGGAACAAAGGTTGGACTAGCGTGCCTTTGACCACAAGAGACCCATCGGAATCTCACTGAAAACCAACTAGAGGCTTGTTGGATAAAGTTGGTAAGGCAGCCTGTTTGCATGAAACATGTCCATGTTGTGCCTCACCTTGACTGAGCTTGTATAAAAAAATAATTTTCAAGACACTGGACAACAAGCTATTTGTCACGACTCGGAGGTGGGACTGACAGAACCGCCGAGTCAAGCGACCCTATTCTCAGAAAGAACCCAGTTACCCAGACCAATGCATGAATTTTTATGCAGAAGTCTTAACGGAAATAATATCAAGCTCAAACCCAAATCACATGGGTTGGGGTCCACAGAGTGATCAACTAGAGACATGATAATGTAAATAAAGGAAATTACTGTGTAGAAATTAAATCAAACAACACCAAAACTAAAATCCCAACATACCAAGAACAGAGGGATTGAAACGATGAACCTCCACCCATTCACGGGTAGATCAAGACACCCAAAGGGAACATCAGCATCAACCAGGTGCCACACGCACAAGACTAGTGCACTGAACCTAAACCCTAACCTAGGGAAAAATATAGTCTAAGATATGAGTGACAAACTCAGTAGGAAAATCTATACTAAATGCAATGCATGCTAAAACTATTTTCCTTATCTTTTGAAAATCATTTCATGCTTCTCATTTACCGTACATGGATTTAAATATTTAAAACTTCTTTATCATTTTAACAAACCAACCCATGACTCTAGATGTAGTTTTATCAAAACCCGTTGTATACATAGATAGCTATAATCGCAAAATATGCCAACATGGCTTTTCGTTTGAAAACATCATCCGTGAAAAGGATGGTCACACAAGGAACCATCCATCACTCATCATCGTAAAATGGTGTAATCTCTCGGATGTGCCAATGGGCCATAACCACCGCCGATACAATCCGAAGATCTAGTGCATTACCTGAGTTTCCGGCAAGCAAGCTCCCCAATGATACAACTCGTATAACTACCCAGATGTGGCGACAGGCCGTAGCCACCGCCGATACAATCTGAAGGTTCAGTGCATTACCCAAGTTGCTAGTGAGCAAGCTCTGCAACGACACAACTCGTGTAACCGCCCAACACAGGTCATAGAAAGGTAGTTATCCGATAATAGCAACACCTTATGAGACAGGAAAGAATACCATTGACGGCGATCTAAAGATCCAACGCATCACCTGCGTTCTTGGCGACCTAGTCAGCGACGACACAACTCATACGATCATATACCCAGAGTGAGGTTACTCGCGATATACCACTTCTCACTAAATACATCTATGTTACAAATTGACGAGGGTTGCCGACGAGCAGAGCTACCAGCCATCCAGCCACCCGCCAAATGGAACAATACTAGGATAGGCTAATCTTTCGAGACTGACAACTCTGCCAACTCCATGTGACAATACCCTGGCCAGGTTTTGGCACTTGCAACACAAGGAGGTGCTATCACCCTCCTATCCTATTTCTAACTTTCAGGACTTGCAACCTAAGGACATGTCACCAATCTTCACACAGCAGAAGATTGCACGGGAATAGCCTCTTGATGCTTTAGCGCTAGAGTGCCTAAAGCATCAAGAGGATTCATCCTCCTAATGTACTCAACAAAATCTTCTTGCAGTAGAAGATTTCGAGGGATAGTCTGCCTAAAGGCTCAAGAGGATTCATCCCCCCAATGTACGTATCATATAACCCATCTTCTCGCAGTAGAAGATGTCATCGGATAGCCTCGTGATGCTTTAGCGGTAGAGTGCCTAAAGCATCAAAAGGATTCATCCTTCCAACACATGCACAGATATCACATCATTAATATGGCAGAATATCAAAAATAAACCATGTACGAAATGTAAACGTGAGAAAATATACGTATACGTAAAAACTGACGTGTTATCGAACAGTCTCCATCTGGTTTTTAGGTGTGGTATCCCACAAAATAGCAGTTTTGAAAACCACGATGCAATGCAGTGCAAAAAGTATAAAGATCCCTATCTCGATGGCAACCACGACACTCTTACCGACAAACCAGCTTCATACACTGTCGTAAGCAAAAAGTCAAATTATCTAACACCTCCAAAATCTACAACAAGGCCGGTGTCAACATCCCTATAACAAGGATAACAGACAAGTCTCAATCAAAACTAAAATCCAAGACGGTTTCTAGGGACAACCATGAATCCCAAACCGGAAACCGAAACTAGGTATCCAACAAAATTTCCAACTTTGTCATGTGACCGAGATGCAGGACCTAATAGTAATCAGCAACATAACAAGTCCTCAACAACATAAACAAGCCTTCAACAGAAACTATCAGTTTTTGGGAAACAACATATACATTGGATTAAGCCCAACATCCATCTTAATGCAACTTTAAACTACAAACTCAGCATTTCCCATTTTAGCTCACTCAACATGACCAAGAGAGTATCCACCTTTCCTTAGACAACCTTCACAACTCAGTCTCAAAACCTCTCAAACTTATCATCAAAACAGCTGTAACTAGACAGAATCAAAAATCATTATCCTCGAAAAAATGGTCACTAAATCGTGAGAAAAATCACCAACACAATAAAAAAATAACCCAAAGCATCACTAACAACTATCCTCGAGTTTCGCCTTCAACAATTTAACACCTCAACACTTCAAAATTTCAATATCCAAGACAACAGCCCACAACAGAACCCATAACCAAAGCAGAGATAGAAACTACACAATCTAGTACAACTCTTTGGAAAAGCACATTAAATTGTAAACAATCTCCAACTATCAAGTCCTCAACCTAAGCCTTAGTTAAATAACAGCAGTAAAATAGAACCCAAATTTATCACCCAAAACCGCAGCAAGAACAGGGTGCAAAATAGAAGCAAAACAGGGCAATCCATATCAGAATTCAAAGCAAAACCCCAATACCAAATAGGAATCCACAATCAGAAATCAAACCGGTCCAACTTAACCACAGAGCTCGACATTTCCAGCTAAACCGTAACAAAATCGAAGAGGCCGAGATGCCAAGAAAGTGCACGAGAAAAAGTACCTAAATCAAAGCTGGAAGAATGTAGCCTCCTGGCTAGAAATGCCCAGACAGAGCTGTGCAATCGGTGCTCCATCTCGGAATCCCACATTTTCCTCGCTCCTGCCATCGGCCGAAGGAGAAACACCTGTAATGCCCTAGATGGAGTCGCCAGTTGGTTCTCTCGTCGCCGGGATTGATCTCTCGTGTGGTCTCCCTCCCGTGAATCTCTCTATCTCTCTCGATTCCCAATCGGTCGAAGGGGAGTGAAGAACTTCCCCTCCTTTTTCCCTAAGTCTTGCCCGCATTTGAAGGAGAGTTCGAAGAACGCAACACTCTTCTTTTTTTTCTAATAAAAAAAAAATTGGGAAAATGACAAATCAACCATCCTCCTTTATTATTAGTGACAAATCAACCATCATCCTTTTTTTACTAACAATTTAACCACTAAACTTTAAAAAATTGCCTCCACGAACATCACCGTTAATTTTTTGAACATCACATTAATTTTCTCAAAATCACAGTGCAAAAGAACAAATACCCATGAAAAAAAATGAAGAACTCGTGATTTTAAAATAGATTTTCAGTGGGAAAGAGTAAATATTCATGGAAAATAGATTTAGAAGATTTTGGATTTTGTAAAAGAATGGATTTAGAAGATTTTGAGTTTTATAATTTAGAAGATTTTGTAAAAGAATGTTAATGTTTGTAGTTTTTGGATGATTTACAATTGTTTTACAGTCCATGGGAGAATCACAGTTTGTCTAAATTTTTGTACGAAGAAGACAATGAATTTTTTTTATTTGCAGATGAACCGTGGCGGGTTTGACAACGAACCGCAGCAGTTTGTCATGAAACCGCGGTGGTTTGTCATCAAACCGCCGCGGTTCCTAGTTTATGGAACTAGGACCATAACTTTGACCTGTTCAACCTCAAATGATCATAACTTTGGCTACGAGGGTCAGAATTAGCTCCATAAGATATTAAATCAAAGATCTCTTAGACATCTACGACTTCTTGTTAGGTTTAACCCATGACCCACATTTCTCAGGCCAAAAAATCGCCAGTTTATGCTCTCAAATTTGCGATCAAAGATTTTAGACAAACCACCAGTGAAAAACCACCGCAGTTTGATGACGAACCGTAGTGGTTTCACAACAAACCGCCGCGGTTTGATGACGAACCGTGGTGGTTTCATGACAAACCGCTGTGGTTCGTCATCAAAGCGTTAACGGCAAACGTGACAGTGATGCTAGTGACGTCATTTTTTCATAGTTCAGTGATTAATTTGTTAGCGAAAAAAGGATGATGGTTGGTTTGTCAAAAATAGTAAAGGATGATGGTTGTTTTTGTCATTTTCCCAAAAATATTAATAATTTTTTTATTTAATTAAGATAATAAATTATAATTATATATATTAATTTATGTGTGTGTATATATATATATATATTTCTCTATATATTTATATATGCACTATAGTTTTAAATAACCTGATTTAGATTCTGATCTGAAATCAAACTCAAATCCCAACCCATTTAAAGCATTAATAAAAAATATTCTTTAAGTCAAATAATTTTTCAAAACATTTCCGAAAACAAATTTTTGCTCAGAAAAACTTATTTTGACCGTTTGACGAAAAAACGAACATAGGTCGTTAAGTAACAAAACGGGTCAACATTTCCGCACTTGACCAAAAATTGGCGAAAAATTTACATGTGACATTTTAAAAATTTTTTTTAAATATCAAATTTTACACTATTTGCTTAGGCTGATGTTAAGGGAAGCAATTCTTGTCGAGGCTCACGAATCAAGGTTTGCTATCAATTCTTTCAATGCTAAGATTTGTCAAGATATGAGTGTCTAGGCCCCAACCTGGATTCCCTTGGGAATCGAGAAAGTATAAGGATTCTCCACCTGAAGAGATAACATGTGTACACGATTTTCTGGACTAAATTATAATAACATTGGATTACATCATCTAAACATTGTCAACTAGGATTTAAATTCATGTAATCCCAACGCAATTTATCATAATCTGATCCAATTAATTTTTTTAATTACCATCATGTAGAACATATAACTACATGATTTTTAAGTAAAATCATATATTAACATTACATATCATTAATTACAATACAATGTTCATCATGTTTAATTACAATACTTGAGCCACTAATTGTGACCCTCACTCACACACTATGCACAATGTAAACAAAACTCACACACACAAACAAGACCCAAGAGTTTGGAGCCCTAAGCCTGCCCTAAGTGTTGAGTCTTTTTTTCTTTAAGGTGTCTTGACCTTATATTTTTTGTTGTCACCCATATCTGAAAAATAGAAATCACAATGGGGTAAACTAACAAAGCTCAGTAAGTAAGACTAGTACTCGAGAATTACAATCTCATACTATTCATAAGTATATGACCAACTCTCACCACTATAAACATTTAGAATTCTTTTTATTTTTACAGTGATGTATAATATGAATATCACACAATAATTTTATTTTCACATCCATGCAATGATAATTGGATCAATGCATATGCTCTATTTAATTTAAATGCTGATATTTTTAATAAGTAGCATATTAACATATATGTGAACATCATCAATCTGCATGTTCATAATCTATCGTATGTAAAGTCGCACACAACCATGTCACAACATCGCACTGAAATTTTTTTCCTAATAGGTGTGTCTATGAACAACAAAATATACCTCCGAAGGGCTAAAAATTTGCAACCCAAGAGGGAGACACAGTCACTTTCTTTCTATTTTCCACTTTAAATACATCACACAATACATAACCAGCTAGATAATTGGCTTCAAATGTGATCAATCTATCTTTCGCAATGTCGTTCATACATATATATAATTCCATGATGCATGATTTGAGCATTCATTATATGCATACATTGAATGCATATAATACATACTAATAATGTATGTGATATGAGCCACACAATCATGTTATTTAACAAACACAAATGATGCGTGAATTTGTGTCACACATCTATCTAGACATGTTATATTTGTGTCTCAAACTATTCTCACAATTCTAACATACTTTTCATGCTTTTTTCACCAAACTTTTTAATGACAATCATTGTTTAGGTAATCTATGTTAGTACCTTTAACTATCAAAACATATCAATTTCATGCTTTCATTACATCAATACAACCAAACTTCAGTCAAACAATTATCAACTGTAGTTATCAATAATAGATATCAACATCTAATTTAAGAGATCAACCTTCACTATTTAAATCATACAAAGCATAACCTAGCTTAAAGACACAAAAGTTACGATTCTTTTCCATTAAACCACTTCAACTTTATTTTTTATAAAATCTATTTTAACCAAATATAATAAGAGTTTACAATCAGCAACTCTTATAATAAATTCTTCACCAATGTCATGAGAATTTCATGAAATTCTAATTCTTCAAGGATTAGAATTACTTACATGGTTCCAACACTTCCAAGCTTGGATTTGAGTTTCCAAACTTCACTTATTTCCTCACCTTTTGAACTCTTTAGAATCTTCATCACTTTTTCTGTAACGACCCAATTTTTCGTAGATCCTTTAAAATACGTGCAAATTTTGATTTTTTTTTAAAAAACAAAACGTATCAGAGTGCATCTAACCGGATTGCTACTGACTCTTTCTTTAAACTCATTATAAAATCGAATTGATGAAATGTAGAAGTGTTATGAAATCATTTATTTAAAACATTGCAGAAGCGTAAATAATGCATTGAGAATGGAAACTAAACTATTGAGTAAAACCGAAGTGTTGGACAGTTAAATACAATTTAAATTACTAAATTTAATTATAACTATTTCTCATTTACCTTTAGCATGGCCAACTCCAATCTCGTTCGTGCAACTCCTTCACCCCTGCTTATTATTTATTCGTCGTTTCCTTAGGTATGAACCTATTACTATCTGTTCATTTTCTACTTGTTATCTGTTCATCGTTTGTACCTACACCACAAGTAATATGTGAGCCTAATGGCTCAATAAGGAAAAGGGTTTAATGCAATTATGCTTATGACTCTCTTTAGTTCATTTGGAATGGGGGCCACCCAAACCAATCATTTCATTAGCCATTTACCATTTTATTACTTCACTTTAAGTTGTTCATTCGTTACTCGTACTTCGAGCTGGAGATTGAAGGACCCATATGGGATGGTAAATTGGTCAGATCTAACCTCCTATGGGTATACTAGGTCCCCCGTCCCTGACTAGGTTGGGGGCATTGCCTGACTACTAGACTATAACCGCTAACCATCCGCCCCCCAACTCCCTTATTATTTTCTTTGTTTCTGTGCCAGGCTAAGCTACTGGACCATAGAGGCCTTTATTATCTTATCGTTTTACTCATTTTCATCATTTATCCTCACTCATGCATGTGTGCGTAACACCCCGTGGCACTTCCTATGATTTCTATTAACATGATGCATGGTTATACATTCTCAACCTAACATGATGAATGATGCTTCACAATATAACGTTCATAGAAATTAAAGTGCGCATATAAAAGAAAGTAATTGACATTAGCATCGAAATGAAAGCAACTGTAATTGAAAGCAAAAAACTGAATTTAAAGGCGCGTATAGCAAAGACAGGAATTAAAGGCGCACAACGAAGAGCAATTGCGTCGAGTTGAAATAGTGAATGAACGATAAGAGATAGTAAACTAAACATGCGATGAATGAAATTGACTAAATATGCTCATAATAAGAGTGCAAACGTGCTTTAGAAAACAGATAACTAAAACAGGAAATGTGTTTAGGAATTCGTTATTCTTATTTTAATTGATTAGCATGCTTTTATTCCAATCTAGTAAACATATTACAATTTATGATTTAGTTTATTACCCTAGGTAATTACATGCTCGATTAGTTAGTTAACATGCTCAAGGTTTAGTTATTAATTAATCAACTAGTTAATTTGCATGCTTTAGTTGCTTAACAATTTAACATACTGATTACATGCTCAAATTAACATACTTAGGTTGATTAACTACTCTGGTTAAGGCAATTAGCATGCTTAACTTTCTTAACATAATCCTGGTTAATTGATCCAGCCTAGTAAAGAACCGGTTCAGCAGGTTTTCTATTGGTCCGGTTCAAGTCATTAGTTAAGGGGGAAGGGATTTTCCCGTGGCCTTTGGCCATTTCGCGATGCAGAATAGAGAGTGTGAGATCAAGAGAGGGAGTGCGACAGAGAGAGAGAGCGCTCGGGCGAAGGAAGCATCGGGAGCATCAGGACGACTTCCTCCGATGGCGATGTCCAGGCGAGCAGTTGCGAGAGGTTGTGGGCGTCGGGTCGCGTGCTATCTAGGGCTCAGAATCAGAGCTCGGCGATTCGGCATTTCGTCAAATGCTTCAACTATGGTAAGTCAAAAACATTAATTTGGTTCTTTAATCTCCTCCTCCTTTGTTCTGATGAATTGGTTTTCGTTTCATGTTGGCGGTGGATTAGATGCGATCGGCGATGGTTGGAACGGCTAGGGCAGGGGATTCGGTTCGCTGGGAAACTGTTGGTTTGGTCTGCACTACGCGTTGGACCGAATCAGTCTATCCTTTGATTCTTGCCTGGTGAAGGACGATAGAGTGTGGTTAAATTGCAAGGATTTGAACGACAAAGAAAAGATTCGAAAAATTTGCATCCATCGCTTGAATTCTGGGATAAACTGCAATCAGTTGTTAAGCATTAAAACTTAGCCATCTGTGTATAAAATTCAATGAAGGAGTGAGAAGCTAGTGAAGGAAAGTCTCTAGGGAATCCTCTCGGGTTCTCAGGTGTTCCTTCTCTGGGTTACTGTGGGAAACTACTAAGGTGAGGAATTCTTCCTTTGTGCCATTAACTTGTTCTATTGTATTTCCTACTGTGTAACATTGGATTTATGTGATGAAATGATGAATGTTATGTAATCTTGGTTGATGATTTCCAAGGCTTTGGAGGTCTGGAACCGTATAAAATTGTGGAGAAGGTGGTGTGTTTTGGTAATTGGAAGCATAAGTTGTTTCCTTGGATGCTCTGTTGGTAAGGAATTTCCTCCTTTGCTGCTTATGGATTTATGGATGATAGTCTTCTGGTTATGATTGTTTGAGTAATAGTAAGTTGGATTTGGATTATGTGCTGTTGGTTTTAGAATTTGTTTTCTTTACCTGCTGCAAAGTGCTTCTTGAGAAATGTTATTCTAGAATTTGGTATTAGTTGCTGGACTTGAGTTATTGGTCTGTCATTTGTTTCCAAAAGTATGAATCTGTTGGATTTCGTCCTACTGCATAGTTGTGTTGGTTGTTGAAAAGCTACTGTGTGATAATATGAAAAGTTTGCTGCCTTGATAAAATTAGAAAATATTAATATTGGTATTAAATTGTGAAGGTATCAAAAAGAGATAGAGGATGAAGATTAGGTGCAAACCGCAATAAAGATTTGAGGTAAGGATTTGAGTGAGTCGTGGCCATGTGGAGGCCCTACCCACAAGTATTGTGTGAATTGTGTTGATTTTCCTTGATGTCCATTGCTTGAATATCTTGTGCATTGAATTCCTTGTTGATATCTCCTGTTAAATTCTTTAGCTAATAACTTGTTGTGTGGTTTATTTTCTGTAAATTTCGCTACTGCAAAGTTTGAAATGAAAGGATTAGAGAAGAAGATGAATGATGAACAGAAAGTTATAGGATGATGTGAAAAGCATGAATGTGTTATGAATGTGATTCACGATGATTCTATTTTGTACATTTTATTTTGGAATATTTACTTTGCATATCGTCTCTCATATTATTTGCTTTCTTGGTTCTGGTTAGGAGCTATAAATGCTTTAAATAATTAGCATAAATTCGTTTAGCATGTTTCTATTATATTAAATTATCAAGCATGTTCCTAATTGTAACACGTTCAGTAGATTTCTATGCATGATCTAATACGAATGATTGTTTGTTTGTTGTAGATCCCTTGAACCCCAGTACGTTTAATTAAATGGAACTCTTTGCATGTTTAATTAACTAGACCATTAATTGTAACATGTTTAATCAAATTGAATAAAAGCATGATCAACCAACTAGAATGTAATTTCTCATTTGAACTCCTTTAGGTAATTTGAGCATGTTTAGATAACTTAATTATTTAACACGTTATTAGTTGAAAGTGATTATTAAGCATATTCCGTTTTCTATTGGTTGAGCATGTTTCCGTTAATTATCAGCCTTGTATCATTATTAAACATGTTTAATCTGCTTAGATACTCAGTAGTTAATAGTATATTCATCTTGCTATGTCCTATGTCGCTTTCAATTCGCTTCTATGTTTGTTTTCAATTAATGTTATTCTTGCCATTTGTTGTTTACTACTCGTGCTATTCTTGCTATTCATTGTTTAATTATTGTTCTTTTTATATTGTGTCAACATGCATCATGATAGTAGAAACAAGTAGGGAGTGCCCCTTAGGGTGGTACTCACATGCATGATGTGAGGAAAATGAACCAACGAAATGAACAATGATGAATGATAGGAAGTTAGGGGCGGATGGGTAGTTCCGATCTAGTCCACATAGGGTTAGAAGTCGATCAAACTATACCATCACATATGTGTTCCTTCAAGTTCTGGCTCAAAATACATGTTATGAATGAATGTAATGAAAGATTGGATTGGGGCAGACCCATTCCAAGTGAACTAAAGAGAGGCATGATCATATTGCATATTCTCTTTCCTTACTAAACCTTTGGGCTTACAATTTACTTGTGGTGTAGGTACTTGTATGCGAATCAAACGATGAACAGATAATCTAACACAGGGATGAAAGATTTGCACGCACGAGAATTGGGGCTGGCAAGGCTAAATAGAGGAGAAGAGAGCATGGTTGTAATTGTAATTAAATGTTTAGGTTCTTTCATTAAATTATTTACGCTTCCGCAATGGTTTAAAAAGTGATTTTATAACACTTCCGTATTTTATTAATTAGATTTTCAATACGAGTTTAACGAAAGGTTTGTAGCTGGCCGGTTTAGCATCGCACTCTGATATATTTTAAAAGGGATTTCAATGGTTTTATAAAAGTTTCAAATTTTCACGTATTTTAAAAAGTTATGAAAAATTGGGTCGTTACAACTTAATAAAACACTAGAGTAATAAATAGTGAAAGTCTTAATCATATAAAACATACAGTGGAAGTCTTTTACAATTTAATAACACAAACCCATTGTTTAAAGAAACACATGAACTGAAAACATTTATTTGAAGTCATAAAACACTAAAAAACCTTTGAAACATTTATTTCAATTCGTGATGCATAACCACAAGGCAACGTCGCCAACAGCACAAATGCCCACATAGTGATACTCCATCAGCTTCATCCTTTAACACCTTTATCCATTCATCGGCTCCTTACCTACATCAACGGGACCTAACTATGAGTCTAACACTTAGTACATGATATAAACGTAAAACATGAAATTCACATATAATTTCTATAGCATCGCATACAGTTTTATGTTTCGTTTCTCAGTTGTTGTTCATGTCTTTTATCATCTTTTCATCTGTTTATATGTTGGGCGTATCAAACCTGACCATACAAACATCTATTCTGGGCATAACTAACCAGACCACAGTTGGTTTACTTATCTTTGGTCTCTGTTCTGGGCGTATCTAACTGATCCACAAAAATAACTATTTACGTATCTTACTATTTTATTCTGTTGTCTCATACTGTTTCCAATCTTTTATTGTTTATGTGCCGGGTGTAATGAACCAAACCATATAAACATCTGTGTCGAGCGTGACAAATCAAACCACAGGTATTACTTATCTTTGGTTCCTGTGCCAGGCGTAACTAACTGGTCCACAAAAATGACTAATTACGTTCATTTCATTTTCGTATACTTTGATTTCTGTGTTGGGCGTAACTAATCGGACCACAGTTGTTTACGTATATTCCATTTTTGTGTACTTTAGTACTTCAAGTCTTAACGTTGTCGTGCACATACAATCCTATCTAATGTGTTCCTTAATCATATCCTTAAAACGTGATCCGTCCTAACTAAGGGAATGAACTTAAATCTAATAAACATACAAGTAAACATCATACGTAATCAATTAAATAGACCATAAACACTTCCTAATTCCCGTGTTATAGGCCCTTTCAGACAAAACACATGCAGTACCACGTACCTTAAACACAATTTAACATAGTTAAACCCAGAACATACATGTCTAATATATCCAACACTATCACTTAGAAAAACCAATATCTTATTCAGGAGAACCTTCATACCTGAAATATCTTTGATAGATGAATAATCCAGAGACTTAACTCCTCTTTTCCTCACAAACAATTCCATCTCAGCCGTATCATTCCTTTCTAATCAAAACCATGCAACCTATCTCCTTCTCTCTCTCATCCACAAACCCCAGAACCATCATCCTTCATAAGCACAGAAACTCCAAGCCAGCTTTCTCCTCACAGTTTCTCACATCTCACTAACTCTCAAACTCCAACAGTTTAACAATCACAGAAGCACCTAACCATATTCACAGCAACTCTTCATGCCATCTTTCTCTCTAAATTTTGGCAGAGTAACCTTATGTTTTCCATTCTCCCAACTCTTGTCTCCCTCCACTTCTATTTATAGACATTTCCAGTAACTCCTTCATCAGTGACCGAGTGAAGATAGAAAGCCAAATGTTGCAGTCCATCAATGTCCATTAATGCATATAACATCAATCCTTTCAACTTCAGGCATTCTAGACGACGTTCCTTTCGTCTTCCCTTCAATTAAAACTCTCTAGATTACTCATAAATGTTGGTAGTCGTTTGTATTCTCTAGTAGCCAATCGACCACCCTTCACTCGATCGACCACTGCTTTTCATTGTTTCTGAAAGGTGGATGATCACGGCGGATGATCTCCCCATGCCGAATAACCGCAACAATGACCGCAGTTCATTCCATCTTCATAATTATGTTTTATTCATAATTATGTTTTATTCCTTAACGTGACATGCATATATATATATATATATATATTATTTCTTCTTTTATAATTACAAGTTGATTTGATCACAATTAACCGCAATTTTCAATACCCATTTTTGTTTACAAGTTGATCACACATGTTGATCTCAATCAACCACAATGATCAACCCCCCCTTCAATACCCATATTCAATACCCATTTTTGTTTACAGGTTGATCACACTGGTTGATCTCAATCAACCACAATGATCAACTACCCCTTCAAATAATCATCCGCCATATTCTTCTCCCAATATATATTCTAAACAATATATATATATATACTCATTAATCTTTATATATAATAAATCACTCATCCAAACTATTCAAACTTCGATTTCTAAATATGTTTCACTTGACTAATGTCTTAAATTACCCAAGTTAATTCCAATAAATTCTATATCATTAACCTTATTATTAACTAGCTCTCATCCCTTACAATATCCAAATACATCCAAATATATTTTCTCTTACTATCTCCACTAACTATCAATCAAATTGATATCGCCCAATATAACTTTAAGTATCACTAAATAATTTTCCAATTGACTTCAAATATTCTCATAATCTAACTATGAATCTAATGGGATATCATAATTTACTTATTCCAATTACGTTTCTCTTTACCAATATCCTTACATGTCCAACTCAGTTCTTATCATCCCTAAAATTATCATCTAAGCTATGCCTTCAGCTCAATGAAGATTCGGGATATTACAAAATATTTTTTAAAAGAAATATTTTTTAAAATTTATACAAAATACGATTTGAAACTGAAAATAATGCAAAACATGGGCCGGTTCTCGGTTCCTTAAACTAGGAATTGAGAACCGACCCGGAACCAATAGCCGATTCTTGGTTCCTACCCATTTGCAAATTTGGAAACTATTTCCAATACCTTGACTGGACCATCAGCTCTAGGCATGAGCTTGGACTTCATTTGTTAAGGAAATCTTTCTTTGCGCAAATAAAGCCAAACTAAGTCACCTTCCTTGAATATAACTTCTTTCCTTCCATGCATAAGTTTCATTTTTTTTTTATAGTATTTCTTACCTTTTCATGAATTGCCTTAATTATTTCAACCTTCTTTGTCCCATCAAAATTATCAAGCTCTTTGTTTGGTAATACCACAAGATCCATAGGAGTATGCAGGTTGAATCCATATATTACCTCAAAAGGAGTTCTTTGATTGCTTCAGTGCATACTTTTATTATATGCAAACTGGATATAAGGTAGGTGCAAATCTCAATCCGTCAACTTTTCATTTAACATGCTTCTCAAAAGTGTGCCCAATGTCTGATTGACTACCTCGGTTTGGGGATGAAATGATGTACTAAATAGTAGCTTGGTCCATAACCTCTTCCAAACACTTCTCCAAAAAGTACTAAGAAATTTAGTGTCTCAGTCAGAAACAATAGAACAAGGAATCCCATGCAAATGTACCACTTCCTTGAAAAATAAATCGGCCACATGAATAGCATCATCGGAGTTTGAATAAGTAACAAAATGAGCCATCTTGGAGAATCTATCACCAACTACCATAATGGAATGCTTTGATCTCATTGTGCGAGGTAATCCTAAGATGAAATTCATACTAACCTCCACCTATGGATGTGTTGGCATCGGTAAAGGTAAATAGAGTCCTTGAGGTAAGAGTCTACTTTTAGCTTTCTTGCAAACAATGCATTTCTTCACAACCCTTTTCACGTCTTTGAAGAGGTGAGGCCTATAGAAATTCTCTTTTATTGTTTCATCAATTTTCTTTTCTCCAAATTGACTAGCAAAGCCTCCACTATGCACCTCCTTTATCAAGGATTCTTGAAGGCTACATCGTGGGATACATATCTTTCCAACCTTGAAGAAATAACCATTCATAAGATAAAATTCACCCCCGGGTTTCTTCAAGCACTTTTCATACCATTGTCCAAATTCTATATCATCCCCATAGGCATTCTTTATCCAATCAAAACCATATAGTTTGGCATCAAGTTTGGTGAAGAAGGAATACCTTTGAGATATGGTGTCGGTCATCACGTATGTGCTTTCCTTTCTTGACATTAGCATGGTAGACTTCATCCTCCTTTCCTTTAGTGATTCATAATCTTTAACCATTTGCTACGGTTGGAGTGGTGCTAGCTTGATTATCTTCCCATTGAACTTGAATGAATAACAATTGGTAAAACCATCATGCATAGTCTTTCTATCATATTGCCATGGTCTTCCCAAAAGTAGATGACTAGCACTCATTGGAACCACATCACATAGCACTTTATCCATAAAACTTCCAATAGTGAATTCAACCGATGTTTGCTTACTAACCTTGATGTCTTCTTGGTCATTTAACCAACTTAACTTGTAAGGAGTCGAATGCAAGGTTGTTTCCATTCCCAACTTGCTCACTAAGTTCGTAGATACCACATTAGCACAACTTTCTCCATCAATAATTAGGGAGAAAATCTTGTTTTTGACTTTGCATCGGCTATAGAAGATATTTTTTCTTTGACAATCATCAATGCTAGCCTTAGTAGTAAGTGTCCTTCGAATGACCATAAGGAGAGAACCCTCTTGAGCATGAAGAGTCTCTACTTGTGCTTCCTCCTTGGGTGCCCCTTGTTCATCACTCTCATCTTCACTTTTAACTTCATTGGTGTCTTTCCGTAATGCCATTACTTTCCTATTCAGATATTGATAAACATAGTGCCCTATAACAAGGCATTTGAAACACTTGATCTCTCTTGTCTACAGATTTGTTGCTTTAATAGGTATCTTCTTGTTATCACTTGGTTTAGTTGAAGCATTCTTTATGTTCAATCCTTTGTCTTCAAGTTTAGATGTATGAATTGGCTAACCATCTCCTTTCCTTTATTCTTCTTTTGTCTCTCCACTTTTAGAACCAAATTTATAACAGCTTCCATTGTCTTGTAGGGTTATAGTTTAACACCATCTCCAATGTCATAATTGAGGACTTGGATGAATCTTGCAAAAGTATGGTCTTTCGGCTCTTCTAAGTCACACCTTGTCTTCAATGTTTGAAACTCAGCCAAATATTCCCCTATTGATGAAGATCCTTGCTTGAGGCTATGCATTTGATAAAACAAATCTTACTTGTAATTGCTTGGAATAAATCTCTTACTCATTAGTGTCTTCAAAAGCTTCCATGTTCAGGTTTCTTCTTCTCCATCAAGCATTCTTTTTTATCTAAGATTGTTCCACCATAGACTAGCATATCCTATAAACTCAAGTGAAACTAATTGAATCTTTTTTCTTTCCGAAAATTTGTAGCATTCAAAACTCTTATCCCCCTTTTCCATCCACTTAAGATAATCATCGCCATTGCAAGAACCCTTAAAGGAAGGATGGTTACCTTAACAAGATTCAAGTCATCCTTTTGGTTTGGTCTCCTTCTTGTGTTGAAGAATTCTCCATCCTCGGTTTCTTCCTCTATGAATCATTCTTCACTATCCGATTGGAATACCCTTTCCCTTGGTCTTCTTGTTTGAGGACTCTCCCTTGGTTGTCTTCTAGAACCAATGAATTCTCGATGCATGTCACGAATCATGTTTCTAAGCTCATGAATTTGTCATTGCACACTAAATTTGGCCTCCATTGTTGGTGGCAACTTGGTGTCGAAAATATTGGTTGGATTTGTCTTAAGGTCTTGTGCCGCCTTTATTGCTCCTCTTGTCATCATGAAGATGGAAAACGAATCACAAATTAATAGGAATTTTAGCTCTGTTACCAAGATGATGCACCGCGGAAGTGTAATCTAAAAATAATAAATATTTATGTTGAAATGTGATGGACTTAGACAAGATTAAGAGAAACTAAAGCTGTGTAGTCGTTTGGCTCTAAAGTGGTCGAAAAAATATCACAGGTTCAAGACTTCATTGTTTTCTAGCTAAAAATGGTCGACCAAAGAAGGAGTGGTCAATCATTTGCTGGACAGTTTCTATAAATTAGCTGCAAAACACTTTAGGAACGTGATGGCTTTAGAAACTCATAACTTAGTGAATAAAGAAGCTTTCCTCACAAAATTTGGATAGCAGCCTCTTCAATGAAGTAAGAATATCCCTCCCAAAACTAATGCTAAAAAATGCCACAAATATGGAAATATGCATGGATGAATTAGATTGGCCGAAAATACAAGAAATCACAACTTGAACTTCTTATTAGAAAAACTCCACCAATATAATTCTTCTTGAAAGTTGAACACCACTTTGCACATTCTTCTTCAAGAGAATAAGAACACGGACACTAATAAGAAAGATTACTCAACTCACAAAGTATCCTCAATTGTGATGTCACATCACAACTCCGGATGAACACACCGAAGGGAGAAAGAGGAATCACTCCAATTTCGAGAAACAAAGCAAAGCTTTTAGTATTCAAACCCAATGTCCTTAAACACTCATGCAAGGTGCCTTTAAATAGCCAATTAGAAACTATAAAATAGGAAATGACTACAAAAGCAACAAAACATTAAATCAGCTAACACACACACACACACACTTAGCCGATTATTAAACTTAAAAACTACTAAACTTAACTTAGCTAAATTACTTAAATTAATTATAGTTTCTTTCTCTCCAAGTCTTGTTGGCTTTTGGCTATTACTTCCTCCTCAAACTCAGCCACTTTGACGGTTTACATTTCCATGTGATCTTCGGTTTTCCTTTTGTCTTCATGCTTTGCCACTTGGGATGGTTTCCATAATTCTTCTAGCCTTGACCTTTCTTGATCCTCAAGCGCGACCTCTTGGGTTGGTTTCCATAATAACACATGCATGAGCTTCCCTTGGTTTCCATGAGTTGGTGGCTCCTCCACTTGGCTCATTATTGAATTACCTTCCAAATAATTAGAAAGATAAGTGTTGATGAGTCATTGGGACCTAACCCTTGTGATTGGACCTTGTAGTCCATTAGCTATATACACAAGTTACTGAATTATTTGAAAAAGGGTACATTCGAGAGTCCTTGAGTCTCTGTGTTGTTCCAACATGAGAATATGTGTGGATAATCAAGTTATCAACCAGATCACTATCAAGTATAAATTTCTTATACCAAGGCTTAAAGACATGTTGGATGAGCTGAAGTGGTCAACTATATTCTCAAAGGTGGATCTTAAGAGTAGCTACCATCAAATTTGCATGAAGGAAGGGAATGATTAGAAAACAGCATTCAAGACCAAGTACAGACTTTATGAATAGCTTGTGATTCCTTTTGGGCTTTCAAATGCTCTGAGCACTTTCATGAGACTCATGCACTATATATTAAAAGAGTACTTGGAAAAGTTCATTGTGATGTACTTTGATGGTATCTTGGTGTATAGCATCAATTTGGATCAGCACTGATCATCTTCGATAGCTATTCAAGACCCTTCGAGAAGCCAAACTTAATGGAAATCTAACAAAATGTTCTTTTGTGCAAGAGAAGATACAATTTCTCAGGTTTATTCTTTCATAAGGTGGTGTTGAAATAGATGAAGAAAAGGCGATAGCTATTAAAGAATAGCTTAACCCTATCAATATATCCAAGACGTAGAGTTTCCATGGTCTCACTTCCTTTTATTGGATATTTGTCAACAATTTTAGCACAATTATGGATACAATTATAGATTGCACAAAAAAAAGAAAAGAGTTTCGGTGGAGCAAGGATTGTTAAGCAAGCTTTTAACTGATCAAAGAAAAATTATGCAATGCACCAATTCTAGCTTTAACTGATATTTCAATAAGGTGTTTGAAGTGGAATGTGATGTTTCAGGATTGGGCATTGGAGTTGTTCTTATGCAAGAAGGAAGACCAATTGCATATTTCAGTAAGAAGTTAAAGGGGAGTGCCCTGAATTATTCAACTTATGACAGAGTTCTATGTCTTAGTAAGAGCACTCGAGGTGTGGCAACATTACCTACTTTCACGAGAATTTATTATTCATGCAGATCACCAAGCACTTAAACATGTCAAAATTCAAGGCAAGTTAAATAGAAGACATGCAAAATGGGTAGAATTCCTTGAAAGATATTCGTCTATGATCTAGTACAAAAAAGGAGAGAGCAATGTGGTAGCCGATGCACTTTCTAGAAGGTACACATTTTTTACTGAATTGAATACTAAAATACTTGGGTTTGATTGGATCAAAGATGTTTACATTGAAGATAAGGATTTCAGATATTGGTTTGGAAATTGTGGATCAAAATTAAAAAATTTGTACTATATTGTCAAAGGGTACTTGTTCAAGGGTGGAAAGTTATGCATACCTAATTGTAGTCTCTGAGAATCACTTATTTGAGAGGCCCATAGTGGTGGCCTTGCAAGTCATTTTGACAAGAAAAAAACTCTTGAAGTTGTAAAAGAGCATTTTTATTGGCCGCATATGTCAAAAGAGGTTTATAAAATTGTTTAGAGGTGCATCATTTGCAAAAAAGCTAAAGTCGACTTCAACCTCATGGATTGTGCATGCCCTTGCCGATTCCTACCATCCGTGGGTGGAGTTGAGCATGAATTTTGTTTTGAGTTTGCCACATTCAGCTTGAAATAAAGAAGCAATCATGGTGGTGCTGGATCGATTCTCAAATATGGATCACTTTATTCGTTGCTCAAAAACTGATGGTTCATATCATATTGCTGATCTCTTCTTCAAAAAAGTGATGAGACTTCATGAAGTACCAAGTTCAATAGTTTCGAATAGGGACACCAAATTTTTGAGTTCTTTTTGGAAGACCTTATGGAGTTTATTGGAGATCAAATTATTATTCAGTACACCCTTCTATCCTCAAACCAATGGCTAGACAGTAGTAAACAAAATCATGGGATCTCTATTGAGAACTATTGTGGCAAAATATTTGCTAGATTGGGATTTACAACTTCCCTATGTAGAATTTGCATACAACCATAGTGTTCACAGTACAACTCATAAGTCTCCATTTGAAGTGGTTTACAGGTTCAATCTTCTCACCCCTATGTATCTTATTTTGTTGCCAAGCAATGGATTAATTAATGCGAATGAAGAGATTAAAGCCAAATTAATTAAAGCAATGCATGATCAACTGAGCAAGAAAATTCTTAGAAATAATGAAATGTAAGCAAATAACACTAATAAAGGAAGGAAAATGATGGCATTCAACAAAGGAGATTTAGTATGGTTGCATTTGAGAAATGAGAGGTTCCCTAAGCTAAGAAGATCTAAACTTATGCCCCGAGTCGATGGTCCTTTTAAAATCATTGAGAAGATCAACGACAATGCTTATAAGATAGAGCTTCTAGGAATGTTCAAGATTTTTCTCCATATTTAGGGGAAGAAGAGAAAGAAGAAGATTCACTAGATTTGAGGTCAAATCATCATCCACCCTGAGGGAATAATGTGCCACGAGGACCAGTCATGAAATTTCAGGCAAAGAAGCTAACCAATTATTATAGTTCAATTTATTTTGTAGAAGAAAGTAAGGGTGGAATTTTTTCGGTTCAGTTTAGTTTTTTGCCAAAATAGAACCAAACCAAGTCGGTTTAGTTTTGTAATTTTAAAACCAAAACTAAATCGAGGACAACAAGAAACTGAGTTGAAAACCAAACCTCGGTCTTGGTTTTCATCGATTCGGTTTACGGTTTGGTTCGATTTTTTTCTAGACTTCAAAATTTGGGTATCTGGTTTTGGGCTTTTGGGCTCGATTTTGGCGATTTTTAGACTTAGTACAACTGTTTAATAGCTCTGTTTTATTCTCCAAGTTTAAAGATTAAAGTATCTGTTTTGGGGTCCATATTAGCTTTAAAACAATATCAATCAAACAATGATTTAGTTAAACAATGATTTAATCAAACAATGATTTAACTAAACTTCACAAAAAGCCAAAACCGAGAACATACATGACCAAGCAAACATCCACATTCCCAAAAGTCCCAACAAATATCCACAAAAGATAATATTAAACTAATGTTCTAAAAACAACATTAGGCGAAAAACCTATTTTTATAATTAATCCATGTAATTGAGTTCCAAGCACTCTTGCCTCTAATTGTGAGCAACCCATTACAACTGAAGATAAACTAAAAGTAGTTGAAGCAATTCCCAGCTTTAACATATCAAGAAACAACCGAATAGCAGTAGTTGTGACCTGTTTCTTAAATTGGCAGAAATCAATGAATTCCATGTAACTACATTTCTGTGTAGCATTTCATTGAAAAAATTGAAATTAAATTAGTGACTCAAATATGTTTTCATGTTTAGTTTTATTTTTTATTTGGTTTTCTCACTCACAACTGAGAACCGAACTGAAATGATATATTCGTTACTATATTTTTTTTTTTCATATCAAAACCGAACCGAACTGATAAAAATGATCAGTTTGGTTCAGTTACCCGGTTTGAACTAAACTGATTTCCACCCCTAGAAGAAAGGTGGAAAGCAAGCTTGGAGGAGTTCCTAAACAACAAGGATGAAAGAATGCCAAAAGGAGTTATCATTTGGAATCATCGAGTCTAAATTGGAGTCGAAGGTGAGTACAACTAAAGAGATCTTTGAATCAAAGTAATTCTTAGTTATTTATCTACTTAATAAACTTTTTGTGTGGCACTCGACTAGGGGTTTGTCCTAGAGCGAGTAGTAGTCTTCGTAAGGTTATTTTCGTAGTTTTGTTTTGAGCTTGTAAACCTTAATTTCGGAGGAGCTATTTAAGCTCGCCTTAGGGTTTCTTCCTAGTTGGTTTTGAATTATAAAAATAACAGAGCTTTGCCTCTTTCTCTTTGTTCTTCAAAAACCCACAATTTGCTCAATTATTCTCAATCATAGATTTGTGTCTTGGTTTCTAATTCTTCGTGGGAGTTAGAGTAGTAATCGATTGTACTGAAATTTCCTCGTTTCATTTGTGGAGCAAAATCACTACAGAGTTGTTGAAGCTCACAAATTATCAAGTTGGAGTGCTTTCTTCTTTTCAGAAAGATTGCCTTGGAGTAGGAAGTCATAGATTTTAGCAGCTTTCTGACCGACTTGCTAGTTTGTGTTTTCATTCGTTATTTTCTTCATTTTTGGTGGCAAGAATTTAGTCTCTTAGGCATTTAAAATTGATCAAATTTCTAAAGAAAAAAACCATTAGGGGGCCAGAATCAAAGATTAGGAGTGAGAAGTTCTAAATTCCCCCAAAACTGTGACGATACACAGAATCAAGGTCGCTAATTTGTCCACGTCCAATCACCCCCAACTTGAATACTGATCAACCGCAAATTGAGCAGAGTCAATGTTAAAAGGGCTCTAGTTGATCACTTTTGCTTATCCAATCAATCACAAATTGTCTAGAAGTAATGCTAAAAAGACTTCGATCGATCGCTTTTGTTTATTCGATCGACTGCAAATCATCCAGAAGTGACCCCTTTTGAACCTGTGTACTCCGATCAACCGCTCCTCCGCCATAGGTCAATTGCACATTTCTACTACTCTCTCGAACCCTACCCAATGTGTTGTGTCACTCCAGGTCTATAGAGCTTTTCCAAATTCATGGTTAGTTTGAGAGAAATTTCTAAGTCTTAGTATTGTTGCTAGACTTGTGCTTATTCTTTTGTGTTTTTTCATGTTCACTACAGATCACTCTGGCCGATAAGGGTCCAATTCAAGCTCATCTTGTGGATGACTATGTGGTAAGCTCATACCCACCAAGACAACATTTTATGGACCAAGACACATTCAAGAGAAAGGAGGAGAATCGACTCAAAATTAGGTTGGGCCGAGGACAAGCCATAGACAACCCACAAGTTTTAGTTTTGTTTTTACTTTATATTTAGTTTTATCAAAAGAACAAATTATCCCTAATTATTTAAAATTATACAAGTCAATTAATTTTTTGATTGAAAAAGAAATTATTAGAGAAAATAGGAAAAAAGACTCGAGAGAGGAGAGGCACCAATCTAGTTGAAAGGAAAGCTTGGAGCTTTCATAGTTTTTTTTTCTCTTGATCAACATTCCTTAAGCAAAAAAGGTGAAGTGTAACAAAAATGGCTATTCAATGATTGTTCTAAGTTGTGAGAGTATTTAGTTGGAGGATCCGCTCTTTAATTGTTTGAAATTAAGGGAAAAGAACCCAACCAAGCTCATCAACATCCATTTTTTAACCTTGTGGTTTGCTTAGCTTTGGAGCTGATTTATTCCATCAAGATTTGTGTTTTATTCCCCTTTTTTTCTCTTTTGTAGTTGATCAATTTTTATGATAATTTTTTCATGACCCGAAAAGAATCTGCGAAAAAAATAGGGAACGATCTAAACCAAAAAAGTCAAACCGTCCAATCCTTAACATCATTTAATTCACAGTGTTGCATCGAAAGACTTATAAATAAAAAAAAGGTCATAGCCCAAAATGTTGGGCTTAAATTGAGGTCCAACAATGAGCATTAGGTAGTGTAATTGTAATATCCCGAATCTTCATTGAGCTGAAGTCATAGCTTAAATGATAATTTTGGGGATGATAGGAGCTGAGTTGGACAAGTAAAGATATTGGTCAAGAGAAACATAATTGGAATAAGTGAATTATGATACCACGTTATGTTCGTTAGTAGCTTATGGGAGGAATTAAAGTTAATTGGAGAATTGTTTGTGATATTTGGAGTTAGATTGGATGATATCAACTAGATTGACAATCAGTAGAATTAGTAAGAGAAAATATAATTGGATATAATAAGGTTGAAGACATAGGATTTATAATATTTTAGGGCATATTTAATTTAATGAGGGATAATGTGAAGGGAGGAATGGTGAAACATATGGTATATGTTGAGGGTTTGAAATTTGGAAAAGTGAAATATGGTTTATTAAGAGTAATATGTGTGTGTGTGTGTGTGTGATGAAGTAATCTGGAGAATTAAACGATTTCAAGCGGTCGATCAACGAGGTGTAGATCAACCAGCGTTGATCGACCGGCGTGAAAATTTACAATTTTTTGAAGGATAGATGACGGTCGGTCGCCATGGAGAAGAACGACTAGCATGATCATTTTCCATTTATTGAACGTCATCTAGAAGATTTAACCAACGCCTAGAATCCTAGGAGACATCATCAAACGCGTCTGAAGTTGAAAGGAACGACGTTATACGCGTTTAGATGTCAAAGAGTTGTTCATCATTGATGAGTTGCCAACTCTTAGCCTTCTGTCTTCACATGGATGGAAGCTAAAGAGTCATCTATGGTTGCCTATAAATAGTGATGATGGTAGCAATGATTCACAGAGAGGAGAGGGTTAAGGTTACTCTGCCAAAATGGTTTGAGAGAGAAACTAAAGGGATAGAGGCAGTTTGAGGGTCTGAAGGGTGGATCTGTGGATTACATGTGATGGAAAGTGAGGACGTGTGTGAGGGAAATGCTATGTGTGTGAATAACAGAGTGATGAGCGTGAGAAACCGTGACTGAAATATTTGTGGAAGGATTTTGTGACGAATATTCTGGAGATAATTAGAGAGTGAGACCATAAGAGTGAAAGTCTGTTGCTGTGAGGATGAAACATTTCATGAAGGTTTCTTGAGTTTATGAAAGAAGAAGTCTGAAAGGAAGAGAAGTTGCAGGGCCAAGAAGGTTTGCTGGGTTTATGTATTTCCTGAGTTCGTATGTCTTCTAGTTTCGTGACGGACAATACAGTGCTAACCCATAAAAGTTAAGGATTTCAGGTACGTGGTACTGCATGTGGTTTGTCCGAAACAGCTTACATCAAGGGAATTAGAGGGTGTTTATTGTTTTTTTAATTGATTGTTATGAATTGCATTTTTATTATATTTAAGTTCAATTCCTTAGTTAAGATGGATCACGTTTTAAGGATATGATTGACGAACACGTTATATAGGATTGTATGTGCACGACAACGTTAAGACTTGGAATCCTAAAATACACGAAAATGGAATATACGTAAACAGTTATAGACCAGTTGGTTATGTCTGGCACAAAAACCAAAGATAAGTAAACAGCTGTGGACCAGTTGGTTAAGCTCAGCACAGAAAGTAATGATAAGTAAACAGCTGCGGACTGGTTGGATACGCCTGGCACAGAAATCAAGATAGATAAATGGATGTTTGTGTGGTCCGGTTGGATAGGCCTGGCGCATAAACGGAATACATAAACAATAAAAGATATGAATAGTAACAGATGTTTGTGTGGTCTAGTTGGATACGCCCGGCACATGAACAGTAAAAGAAAGGAACAATAAACAGATGTTTATGCGGTCCAATTGGATACGTCTAGCACATAAATCAAGATAAGTAAACAGTTGTGGACCGGTTGGATACGCCTGGCACAGAAATCAAGATAGATAAATGGATGTTTGTGTGATCCGGTTGTATGTGTTTTATGTTTATACCATATAGTGAGCTTTAGGCACATAGTAGGTTCCATTGATGTAGGTAAAGAGCCGATGAATGGATAAAGTTGTTGATGGACGTAGCTGATGGAGTATTGCTGTGTGGGCGTTTGTGTTGTTGGCAACATTGACTTTGTGGTTATGGCTCACGGAAATAGAATAAATTGTTTAAATTGTTTTAAATATTTTAGGTGCTATTAGTATTAAATGGAATTAAATAAATGTTTTAACGATACTTGTTGAAATAGTTTTTAAAACTGTTGGTTTATGGTATTAAGTTGTAAAAGACTTCCTCTGTATGTTTACTCTATGTTTTATACGATTAAGATTTCTGCTGTTTATTACTTTGGTATTCTATCACGTAATGGTTTTAAAGAAAAAAAAATTTTATACAGAAAAGATTTTGGGATGTTACAGTAATAGTAAGATCCATAATGTAATGATGTGCATAATGAAGTGACCAAAAAACGAAATATAAAGTCCTAAGTAAATGAACTAATCAGGAATGAAACTATGTCTCACCAATAATCTCAAATGAACTAATCAAGAATGAAAATATGTCTCATCAATAATCTCACTCAAGAATAAAATAAAATAAACGAATATATATGTAGAGCTCAATTCTCAGTCGGCAGCTACAACCTCTCTAACTATACTTGAAAGGGGATGTCGTGAGGGTGAGTCAACTAAACTCATTAGGAATTTTAATTTAATATACAAAGTTCAAAAACATGTGAGTAAGCATGCTATCATTAAAACTCACATAGTAAAAATTGAGGATAAAAACACTAGTAAGGCAACATTAGAAATGATCTATTATACTGTGGTGTGTAATAAAAATAGGCTACTACTATAAGGAATATAAAACTTCAGTGAAAAATGAGTTTTTCATGGACTCCGAGCACACGATGCTCAAAAAATAAGTAATAAGGTGATACTCAATGTTGCAATAATATAACAACTCTGATGAAGTTTAAAGTTTTGCACCCAAGGATATAGAGTCAATTGTCTCATTACTTTATTTATAGAACGAAAATCACAACCTTCGATGGTCAAAAGCACAAATCAAACAAGAACCCTTGCTTGAGTCAATCAAATTGAGTTAATCAACAGCTAAAAATATTGAATGTGCATGCTCAAATAAAATATGTCAATGAAAATCATATACATATTTTGGCATGTCAATAAAATAAGAGAACACGTCTCAAGATATGTTTTTATAAAACCATGCATGCATTAGAGATAAATAAGCCTCCTACCTCAACTTGGTATACCACGATAAAAAATCCAAAGTTCAAGAAATCTAAAATGACAGACAAATCTCAATACCTAACATAACATCCTTGTTAGAACCATTCTAAAACTCGTAAAAAGTTTGTTGGAACCCATAACTGAGATAGAAACCAACTCAGAGATCTTTCAAAAACAATCTCACAAAAATTCGTCTTTAAAAACGAGTCCAAGTTGACCTCGGAAAAAGTCTGATCGATTGAACTAGTTAACCAGAGAAAGGTCTGGTAAACTAAACCAGTCAACCAATTCACTATGTTTGGTCGACCAAATCTACCATTCAACTCTCTTGTCGACCAAGCATTTGTCCCCGTCAACCTTTGCGACAAAAAATCACCTCGAGCTTCTTTGAATATTCTGATGTCTATCCTTAAATGATAATATTTTGATTCTAAACTTTGGTTAAGTTATTTTCATGCACAGTTCATCTATTGATCCTTGCACATTTGCTCACTCAATCACATTATCTGATGTTCCTTGCAAATAGGTGTCAGATGCAAAATCGATGCTTTGCTTGCCACCCATTTTTGTAGAGGCATAGCGGTTTTTCATCTTTCTCGAGTAAGTGTGAACATCGTTATAGCACTTTATTTGAAATGTTACTTCACCTTGTATTTTTGAGGCGTGCATCCGCCACGTGTATCCTTCCTGACAGGCAGCCCTTAACCAATGTATGCCTGTAATAATCCGTTATTTTCCCCGTTTTATTAATATTATGAATTTTGTGATAATAAATACATTATATTACGAGACGTTACTTATTGAAACTATATCACGTTAATGTAAGAGAATTAGTTGGATATAATTTATATAAGAAAAATTAAGTTAAAAAAATGGCAGAAATTGAGTTGGGGACGCAACCAGGACGCAATCCAGTGTCCCAATTATCCCTTGTACATTTGCAGACGTGACTTGTGGAATGATCTCTCATCCGCATATACACTGTTGAGTCCTAGAACACTTCGGATGAGACAAGGACGTGATTTCTCGTCCTAGCCATGTTCATTCGGACGAGCGCGAATGAATGCGGACTAGGACGGAGCGTATCCCATTTGAATCTGTATAAATTCTGGACAGCTTTGGATGAACACGGACGAAGGTGTGGATGCCTTCCTTCATCTAAAATCTCAATTCTAAAGAAATATTAATTGAACCAGTTTGGTTCAGCTCGATCCCAATTAAATTAAGTGGCCCGTTTCTTAATTAAAATAAAAAGAATAGAGTAAGATTAATTAGAATTAAAATGTAAGAGAATAATTAATTAAAGATTAATTAAATTAGATTAATTTGGATTAAAAAAGATTAAATGGGATAATAGAATGCATGAACCGGTTCAGCACAACAGATTCATACCATTTGGTCCGGATGGAACCAAAGAACCAAAGGGAATTGGCCCTTGGCCATTCCCGCGATGCAAGACCAGAGAACGAGAGAGGGAGAGAGAGCAGAGAGTGCCAGAGAGAAAGAGAAGATGAGGGACGACGATAGACGGCGAAGCTTAGGCTCGGATGGATCCTTCGCGACGGGCAGAGGTGCGAGCTACTACGGGATGAAGCAATTTGCAGCTAGGGCTCAGAATCGAGACTCCGGCAGGTGTGCTTCCAGTGAAAATTCAAGGTACGTTCGACTAGGATTTCCTCCTCCTTTGTAATTTTGTTATTTGGTTGTTTCCTGGAGGCGCAATTCGAAGGACGAATCGCGATTCACAATCGGCAGTGGCGAAATCGCGATGGGCAGTGAGTTCGAACGGGTGAGGATGGTGACCCGTGACCCGACTGCGTCCAAACCCGGTCTACCCGATTTGGATTAGACCGTTGTCTGCTACACAGACAACCCCACCATTCTTTCCAGCCTAGAATTGCACTCCACATTATACTCTGTAAAGCTAGAAGTTCTTAGTGGGGGATGAATTTTGAGTGCTAAACACTCTGGAAAGGTGAGGAAAAGGAGGGATGATGTTGAGTGATTTGTTTAGAAAAAGGGAACTTTCTCCCTTGTCTTCTGGAGGAGTGTCATCGACAGAATGAGATTATGATAAAAGGAGGGAGCGACAGAGTGAGATTAAGAGAGAGGGCGAGTGAGTGCAGAAAAGGAAAAGGGAGAGAGTGGATGCAGAGAGCAGAGGAGAGGCGAGAAATGAGGTTAAGGGCTGGGAGTTTGTCTTCACCCGAAGAATCGATGAGGGCAGGGGGTTTGTGATGAGAGGATAAATTGGTGTTATGATTTCTTCCAGTGGGTGAGGAATTTCTCTTGTCTTGCCTACTGCTTCAAGGAAGAATTTATCCTACTTTGGAGTCATTCATCGATTAAAAGCAGATTGAGATTCGTCAGGTGCTGAAAAGGAAAAAGAAGGATAAAAGATTAAGTACGAATGCACGTTAAAGCTTCAAGGTAAGAAAATTGAGTAGAGTCTTGGCCAGTGAAGGCCCTAGACCACAAGCAGTGTCTTTTTTTAATTGCTTGTTAATATTTCTCTACTCCAAGTAATTTTATATATATTGTTGCTCCTATTTCTTATGCCTATGCAAGCATGTTTAGTATTCCTGATATAACTGTTCACCGTAATTATTAAGCATGTTTAGGATGTTAGTATATTAATATTGTTTTCACTCAATTGTCGAGCATGTCTATATAGCTATATTTCCTGTTAGATTTCAAAGCATGAAAACATATTTTATTTCGTTATAGCTGTTGTTACACGATATTACTTTCTGTCGAAAATCCAGCACATGTTGCATATTTTACTTTATTAAATATTTAGTATGTTTTGTTAATATTCTCTGTTGAAAACCAAGTATGTTAGCACGTTGTTATTCGCTATTATATGCAATGTTCTGTCAAATTCTAAAGCATGTTAGTCGTTCTATTCGTTGTTAGACTTGCTGTTATTTTCTGTTAATTCCGTAGATCTCGAGTTCGTTAGCATATTGTTGGCTGTTTTTATTCAATGTATACATGATTATTTCCTGCTAGTATGAAATGCGTTAACTCGCTGATTGTTAGTTGTTATAATTCCATTATTGACTCTCATAGTTTATTCCATTGTTATTCTGGGATGTTTGGTAGTATAGACTTGTGAATTCGTTGAATGGATGACATTATTCATAGTTATATATCCCGTATTGCATTGACATGCATCATGATAATAGACATCATAGGAAATACCATAAAAAGAGTTGGTATTCATGTATGAGAAGAAAATGAAGAAAAGAAAAGAAAGTAAGGGAATTGGGGGTTGGGGAGGTGGTTTGGATCTAACCGGTAGACTCAGATAGAACTTTACCCTTCCTGCCTTGGGTTGTGCGAGCTTGTCTACTCTGAGGTGTTAGATGCCGATTCCCCACTACTCTCCCTATCAAGATCCTCCAATCTCTCAACTTGATCTACGAGTTTATGTTATATGTAACCGTGAGTAAAGAATAATTTGGGGCGGATCCCATTCTAACATAATGAGCTAGAGGCATTCATATTGCACATCTCAATTCCTTACTAAGCCCTTGGGCTTACAATTTACTTGTGGTGTAGGTGTTCGTGATATTACAATTAATCTAAAGAGAAATAGTCGATGAATGATTTGCACGGGCGAGCGTTGTGGTTGGCAAGGCTAAAGACAAACAAGAAAGACGGTTTTGAAAATATAAATGTATTCAGTTGATTGTTATTCCGCAATTAGTTTAATTTAACTTCCGCTGCGTTTTCAGTAAAAGGATTTATACTTATAGATTTCCATGGTTTAAATAACGAGTATAAGAGAAACAATTTAACGGCTTGGTTTTTAGAAGAGAACTCTGATTTCAATTGACAAAGGTTTAAGTTGTTTAAGTTGCTTTTATAAAAGTTTTAAATTTTATGCATTTTTTTAAGATAAAGAAAAACTCGAGTTGTTACAATGCGAGCGTGTTCCTGTGCCTATGCCCTAGTATATAAGACTCAACTGTGCGATCCTGCGAGTTCACCACGAATCACGATATCCTCGGCGACACCAGGTACAATGTTGGAGTAGAGCTCAACGGCGATGTTTTGAGGGTTAAGTACTACAGTTTTCTTGTCAAACAAGACGAAGTTTTCGATATTTATAAATTTGAGAGCTGTGAAGAGGTGAAAGAGTTAGAGACTAGGTTGCAGCCACTGTCAATACAATGACAAGACTCTGAGTGCTCTAATGTGCTCCCTCGTAAAAGATGGAGCACTCCGAGCACTGGAGTCCTGTAACTGTACCGACAATAGCCAAAACCTAGCCTCCAACTCTTTCACCTCTTTACAGCTCCCAAATTTACGAAAATCGAAAATTTCATCTTGCTCGACAGGAAAACCATAATACTTAACCCTCAGAACATCGCCATTGAACTCTATTCCAACATTGTACCAAGCGTCGTTGAGGATTTCATGGATCGCAGTCAGCTCGTCGGACCGCACCGCACAATTGAGTCTTATATAGTAGGAACGCAGAACAACACATGATGATTCGCAGTGGACCATTATCAATCCGCGGCGGATCATAGTCAATCCAGGCAGATCGTATTATAATCTGCGTTTGACCATAAATATTATAATGTTATTTTAAAAAATATCAATCTGCGGCGGAACAGTACATAGACAGCCACGGATCGAAAACAATGTGTTTAACAGCAAATATGACAACAATGTTTGTGGGGGACCTTTTTTCATAGTTCAATGTTTAATTTGTTAACAAAAATAGTTTAGTGGTTGACTGGTCATTGATCACAAAGTATGAGGGTTGATTTGTCATTTTTCGATCTTTTATTGATTCAAATTGTTATTGGGATATTCTATCACATTTTTATTATAGAAAAATTAACACAGTAGACCCTATAGTTTGGAACCAATGACAAGTCAAACCCTAAAGAAATTTTGCTAACAACTAAAATCCTGAACTATGGAAAATTCTCGTCGGCGACCTCACAGTCACGTTTCTCGTCCAAATCCATCGGCGTTAATGCCTTTGTTTCGTTGAAGGGAAGGACTGTCAAACGAAGATGAAGGACGTCAATTATCGGGGGGCGAGAGACGTCCCTCCTGTTAGTTATTAGGCGTCGAAACGATTATCGGGTGATGGCAGACGATAGATATCGGATGTTTGAGTTGGTCGGAGGAAGTCAAAATTTCTCTCTACAATATCTAGGGCACAAGACGTCCTTCGCAATTATATAGGTAGATTTGCATTGTCCGTCGATATGAGAAACACTGTCGTTTAGCGTTCAGAGAATGACATTCGGTTGCAAAATGAACGTCCCTCATATTAAGACGGACGTACGTTTCATACTGAACAATGATGTCTTAAGATGATAGACGTCCATTGAGGGCAGAACGACGTAATCTTGGACAAGGGATGTCCGTTTCTCGACGAGAGACGTCCGAAATAGGTCGAGGTACGTCCGTTATGGAAGAGGGACGCTCGTCTTAATTGAGGGAATTCGCGCGTTTTAAAAACGTGTGTGCCTTGCATGTGACCCTTCAACTGAAAAGAATTTGGAGTTCATCCTGACCGTCCATTCCGATCCAATGACGTACCTCGCTCGATCCAACGGCCATGGGTTGTCGTCCGCCATCGCCTTTGGAAAATGGCAGATTCAATCCTAGCCGTCAATCTCTATGGGGGACGTCCCTCGCTCAATCTAATGGCCATGGAATAACGTCTGCCATCACCTTTGGAAAATGGAAAATTCAATCCTGGTCGTCAATCTTGATAAGGGATATCCCTCTCTCGATCCAACGGCCATGGAATGTCATCTACCATCGCCTTTGGAAATTGACAGATTCAATCATGGCCGTTGGATCGAGCGAGGGACATCCATGGATCGGAATGGACGCTCAAGATGGACTTCAAATTCTTTTTCAATTGAAGGGTCACTTGCAAGGCACACGTTTTTAAAACACACGAATTCTCTCAATTAAGATGGACGCCCCTCTTCTTTAATGGACGTCCCTCGACCTATTTTGAATGTCTCTCGTCGAGAAACGGACGTCCCTCAACCAAGACTACATCGTTCTGCACGCAATGGACATCTCTCGTCTTAAGACGTCGTCGTTCAGTATGCAATGGATGTCCGTCCGTCTTAATACGAGGGATATCCGTTTTGTGACTAACTGTCATTATCTGAACGCTAAACGATGGTGTTTCTCATATCGAAGAACAACGTAAATCTGTCTATATAATCGCGAAAGATGTATTGTGCCCTAGATATTGCAGAGAGAAATTTCGACTTCCTCCAACCAACTCGAACTTCCGATATCTATCGTCCGCCTCAACCACCCCCCCGATAATTGACGTCCTTTGTCTCCGTTTGATCGTCCTTTGTCTCCGTTTGATGGTAATTTCCTTCAACAAAACAGAAGTGTTAACGTCGACGGATTTAGACGAAAAACATGACTGTGAGCTCATCGGTGAGAATTATTCATAGTTTAAAATTTTAGTTGTTAATAAAATTTCTTCAATATTTGATTTATTGTTGATTATAAATTATAAAGTTTGCAATGTTAATTTCTCTTTATTATAATTTGTAGTTTTTTCTGGTTTTGCATCAATTTGTGTTTGGCAAGTGTACAAATATATTATAGTGCACTATTTCTTTTTGTCCATAAATGCAACAACCCTTATATACAGTCGTTGTGGGAAAAATACAATTTAATATTTTTCTGTCCTGTCTGTCTCTCATCATCTTCCTCATCTGCCATCTTTTCTGACTGTTAACAACACCGAAAATTAAAAACTTGCTATGAATCTTCTTATTCTGTTGTCTTTTCTTACAGTCAACAACAACAACGAATATGAAGAACTACTCTTAGAAAGAGAGTCCCAGAGAGATGGTAAGGAGAGGAGAACAAA
>CM039483.1:20397961-20498706 GCA_022433065.1 Begonia loranthoides
TCTCTCTCTCTCTCTCTCTCTCTCTCTCTCTCTCTCTCTCCTCTTTTCTCCTTTTTATGAAAGTAAATAAAGAACTATCACCAGTAATCTCTATATATATAAAGCAGACTAGCTAGTTGTGAATTGGAGGCTTCTTCGATGCTGCTGTATAATCCATAGTCACTAAATCCTCTACCCCTGAGACCTTTTCCTCACTGTTACGCATGCTTTGATCTTCATGGCTTTTCTCTGTCATAACTTTAAGTTTTACCACTCCTAAGCTTCTGGCTGCATCCAAAACCAGTACACAAATTCAATAACACCCAAAAACATTTCCTAATCTTTCACATATTTCATAAGTTTATGAATAAATTTTCTGGGTTCAAGTTTTTGAAAACATATATATTCTTGGTTAAAATGAAAACCCAATATCAAGAACACGCAAACAGCTAAAGTTCATACACTTAACAATTAATTAAACTAATAATGCATATATATTAGTAACTATAGAAATAGAAATTTACCTCTTGCTGGGAGTGAGACGCAAGATATGAAAATGAAAGTGATGAAAAGAAGACGTTTGCATGGGAGAACAGCCATCTAATATTCTTTGGGAATAGAAAAGGCAATGGTTTTTTCTCTTCTTCGTTTTCCTTTGTTGCTCTCTCTCTCTCTCTCTCTGTGTGCAGATTGAGATCTGCATTTTCTCTTTCTTATATAGAACTGAAAATGGAGATAGTTGAAAATTTCTAACATGTGGAGCAGGCGACTGTGACAAAAATTTTGTAATATTTTGGTGTGAACAAAGTAGTGTTGTGGAGTCTCTGTCAATGTCTGCTACTGTCTGAGAGATGAAAATGATGGCTTTTTGCTGCTAGACAAGTCTGCAGACATAGACCAGAATTGCTTGATTGAATTGAGTTGTTCAACTTGAAAACGGCACTTTTAACTTCTTTTGCTAAGAAGTTAGAGGAAGAAAAAAACCAAGATTAAGAAGGGTTTAAGGAGCTAAAAAAGGTAGATATTTGAGTCAAAATCTAGGTTATGTCTCATTGAATGTCGTATTTCTACATTAATTTTATTGTACTGGGAAGATCTCTCTCTCTCTCTCTTAGCCAACATAATATTGATGTAAGAGCATTCCACATAAAGGGATAATATTAATGTAAGAGCATTCCACATAAAGGGATGATAATCCGAATTCAAATAATTCAGTCATTTTTTGGTAACTATTTACTCGCACTAATTCCATTAGAAAAAACGTAAATAAAATGTAACGGCTGGAATTTTTAAAGAAAGAAATAAATCCTCCAATTATATTTCATGGCAGTGTACTAATGTCATTTATTGGTGCTTTTTAGGGTTGCTGATGCCACGGTGAAGCCAATTTCTGCAACTTCAAACCAAGAGTGATTCTTCCTTTGGGAGAGAGAATTTTGCCTGTTGTTGGTTTTCTTTGTGGTGGAGATTGTTCGATAAGTGTTGTTACCCTCTCCGTGATAAAAATTTGGCGGAGGAATCAACACTTAAAACTTCTTTTCGTTTTAGGTTAATACTCGGAATATCATTTGAGTTGTTGCGAATGAGGGCTCCACAATTTTAAAACTTGAATGTTCTCATGAGATAAATCTCAAATCCTTATGCATGATTATCCGTGTTTTGGAATTAGAATTTTCATTGAGAAATTTGGAAGTGACTTTTAAGTAAATGAATGTATTTTGGATTAAAGATAGTCTATTTAATGGACAAAATCGATCAATTTATGCAAGGAGTTAATCTATATTGTTTGAAGTTGAAAAATTGTTTTAAGAAAAATTGAAGTTTCAGAATTTCTTGGAAAATGTTGTATTTGCAAGTGACTATTTGCCCATTTCTGCGGCAGAAATATAATTCCGTAGCGGAAGTGTGCTTTTTGCAATAGAATCGGATGGTTCCACAGCGGAAACATATATTTCCACAAGAGTGAATGTTTCTGCAGCAGAAGCTAAAACATACATTTTTGCAAATGCAGATGCGTTCGAGAAAATGTTCATTTTCATGGAAATGGGCTGTGTGAATTGTCACAATTTGGAAGCAAACCTATCAGAAACCACAAGACATGGTTACGGTGGATGGAATACAACAAGCCCTCAGCAGTTGAAGAGACATAACTGGAGTCAATCGAACACAACTACAATCAACTAGGACCACCTAGTGTCGACAAAACACAGCGATGGTCAACCAGGACCACCCAGCAGTCAGCAAAACTCAATGACAGTCAACCGGGACCACCCAGTGTCGATAAGACACGACAACGGTCAACTGAAACCTTGCAGTGGTCAATAAAACATGCTAGCAACCATCCTCAACAACGGTCAATGGGATCCAGCCACGGTCAACTGAGACCAAGTAGTAGTCGATGCCACCAGCCAATGATCGCCTAAGACTCAACAGTAAATAATCTCGAAAGACCTACTAGTCGATAAAACATAGCTACGGTCGACGAGATACAATATTCTCGGCCCAAACGACTCAAAAACATGAAAAACTCTGCTATAAGATTGACATAGGACCTATTGTGGTGGAACAGGGGCCCCCAGCGATCGACCTATGACCCCCACGGTTGACCAGCGACCTTCAGAGGCCAAATTGTCCAATTTGAGGTCGACCGCCCTGCTAGTGCTGTCAAACGCTACAGTCGACCCTGCTAGCCGCAGTCGACCACTGCAGGCGACCTCTCATAGACGCAGTCAACCATTGGGTGCTACCTTGCATAGACGCGATTGTCCGTAAATCAACTTGTGCCTAGCCTAAACGCACTACCTCATCTGCAGTCGACTGGGAAGACCTTACAATGCAGTTTCTGCTATGGAAATGCGAGATTTCCACTGCTTTTTGCCTCAGAACGGCCAATACTCATAAATAAACTCTAAATCTAACTCAATAACACAAAAAATAACAAAGGATTCGAGTTTCCAAACTCAAATCCAAGATCGACACAAAACAGAGATTTCGAACGGAAAAACAAGGTAAGAAACTGACTTGTCCGCGAAACTCATTCACAAAGGTTAGAGATCGTAACAACACGAACACGATCCTAGCACCGAAGGCTTTCCGCACGCGAACCGTATCCATTGCCTCTCACCCTCGCTCTCTCGCTCGCTGCGACAATAGAGAGGAAGAAATGAATGAGATTTCTTTTTTAAGAAAAGGAAAATAAAAATAAAATTTTAATTATTTTATTTAACAAAAATAATATAAATTAGTATATTATAAATATTAAATAAATTTATTAAATCCTAATCCAACAAAACCTGACAAAATTTGGAACTCAATCTATGGTAACACAGACCTATCAAATATAATCCTGCAACTTTTGGTTGCATGGAAACACGAAACCTACTAGTTGACCATTGACTGAACCCTTTACAGGTGGTCGAAGACCTAAGACATGTGGCAAGAACCTAGTCAACACACAATAAAAAAGTGAGAAATTTACTCAGAAAAATATAAAATCCAAAAATTGAGGATTTTACATGGACGATGCTTGTGAGCAGATGTCCGAACTTAATCTGTGGTCGACTAGACCAATAAAAATGCGATGAACATTCGATGGAGGAACATCCAATCTAGATTCTAAAGTTAGATATTTTCTAGGATTATTCCGTGAGTTCCCCAAGTTGGTTCTTATCTCGACCATGGGTTCTAATGAATTTTTAAAATATTTGAGTAGTGAATTGATTTGTAAATGCATATTGTGATAAATCCAACGAATTGACGAGAGATTTGGACTCTTTGGGTCATTAATTGCTTGGACTTTGGCTTTGGTAGACCCAATTCTAGGTAGAGGTTTATTTTATGTCTAGTATTTCATGGTTTTACCAAAATTATTTTGAAAACTATTCTCATACAAAAATGATAAGTCCATTTTTATGACTTGTATGTATGTATGTATTTATTTACTGAACACGTTTTAATTGAGCATGAATATTTTCATTTATTAATCAGTTTGATCGAGTAAATCAAGTTTGATAGACCAGTGAAGAGGTCTTGTTTTTCTTTACACACATTCGACCGTTAGAAGATGTGTTTGTTTGTGTTAACTAGAGAAATGAGACAGCTAGCTATGTCGTGTCCCTGGGTGCAAAACCCTAAACCTGATCAGAATATATTTTTATGGCTTTAGCGATTATCGAGTATCGCCATTACTATATGTCTATGGCATAGTGTGCCCAAAGACTCTGAGTGAATCTATTTTCACTAATACACTATAGAGCCTATTTTAAATATTTACCATATTATATTGAAATGTTCTCAATGTTTGCCCTACTATTTAATTTTTACACCAGTTCATAAATGATATTTTATTACTAGCATGCTTACATGTTTTATTATTATACCTTATTACTGAATATAAGATCTTATCCCTATTGAGTTTAGTCGACTCGTTCCTACGATACAGGTATTAATTTGGAAGATTCACAAATGCCGTCACAAGAATGAGTTCGGTAGTTTATCTGTTTAGTTTACTTGTAATTTAAGTTATTCTTTTGATGAGATTTTTATTTCTATTCCTATATTTGGCGCAATTGTTTTTATTTTGACATTTATATTACTACATTATTATGATATCACTAATAGATATTTGGATTATCTCAGTTGGTTGGGTTTTAGTCATTTAAATTTTAGTTAAGAATTTTGTTGTCTATTTAATTTAAAAGTTAAAGAGTGACTCTATTTAATTTTGAAGTAAATCGTTGTTCGTTCTGTCTCGGATCTCTTTTAAGGCGCATCATAAATTCCTATTTTTATATATTTTATGAGGAATTTCATGTACTTTTTTCTCCCACTAAAAGACATTAGATCCAGGTATTACTAAACATGGGGCTTGCAGTATCGTTTTATAACTTTTTTACGTGCAAAATTAATCCAAGTTTTTTAACCCGTCACATTTTTTGAATCTTCTTTTCTTTTTTAACGAAGATTAAGAAGAAGAAGAAGTCATTAATGGCGGACGGTGAAGGAGAACATCCCAGCAGAGGTGGGTGCCTACCATCATTTTCAGATAATGGCGAGTACGAAAATCACGTGACGAGATGGAGATGAGGAAGTCGGTGGGACCCTCTTGTCTCAAAATACATTCAAATGTCTTCGCTTTCAATTCATCTTCCTCCCAAGTCCCATCAGTTCTTCAGCATCCCATTCCAAACAATTAATGTTAGAGCACTGAATCATATGGAATTCTTTGAATTTGATGAGCACCTTGCAAAGCATGCGCTGCAAATTGAATGTTATTTTTCATTTTTCAGTTTCAAAATCAGAGTCACCACATCCAAATTTGTTTCAGAGAGAGAACATGCATAAAATAATGTGATTAAAATGATTGTAGGAGTGAAATTCAAGGCATTATATCTTTGCTTTGTCAATTAGGTTCCCCCGCCCCACTCTATACTATGGCCAATTCTTCAAGAAAAAAGATAATGTCATGTATTTACATAATTTAATAAATGACTCAGTTGAAATAGGACGGGTTGTGAAATTTTTTTTGTAGAGAAGAAGGAGAGGAATTTTGATTGTATTGATAAAACTTGAAAAAGTAAAATATACAAATCATATATCTATACCTAGTAATTATAGTAATTGAAATTGAAATTAATTGAAACACAATTTATAGTAATGAAAAATTAACACTAATGAAAAGTAATTGAAAATGGAAAATATGTATTAACATCCCTCAGCAAGCTTAAGAACGTGGGATGAAGAGCTTAGTCTGAAAATCATGAAACTTGGATGGTGATAGCGGTTTTGTGAGAGCATCAGCTAGTTGATTGTCAGATAGAGTAAAGTGAACCGATAAAGATTTTCCTTGAACTTTTTTCGCTAACAAAGTGGTAATCAATCTCAACATGCTTAGATTTGGAGTGAAATACTAGATTCGAAGTCAGGTAAGTGACGCTTAGGTTGTCTCAAAAGATACTAGGATACCTGAAGAAGATATGCCTATCTCATTAAGAAGAGATTTAATCCATAAAAGTTCAACGACACTGTTTGCAATGCTGCGATATTCTGATTCTATACTTGAGCGGGAGGCAACCTTTTGCTTGGCAGAAGACCATGAAATGAGGTTTGGTCCTAAAAAGGGGCAAAAAACACTTGTGCTTTTACGATCATCAGGACATAAAACCCAATCTACATTAGTAAAACAACGAAGATCAAACCAAGTTGTTGGGGAAAATGATATAACTAGGTTTATGGTCCCCCGAAGGTAATGAAGAATATGTTTTACTGCTTTCTAGTGAATGTTGGTGGGAGCATGCATAAATTCACAAACTTTGTTGACTGCAAAAGCAATATCGGGTCATGTGATACAACAATATTGCAAAGCCCCTACGATGCTCCTATAAAGTGATCCATCTGATAATAGGGTTCTTGAGTTCTTGGATAGAATAGGACCAGGAACCATAAGAGTAGGGACTGGTTTGCTGGAACTCATATTCGCCCTGAGAAGTAGATCTGTGATATATCTGGTCTAATGTAACATCAAGCATGTATCAATAGTAGTAACAGAAATACCCAGAAAATAATGAAGTGAACTCAGATCACGGACTACAAATTTGGAATGTAAGTATCCAAGCAGATTGTCAATAAAATGGTAGTGAATTCCCAGTAACTATAATGTCATCGACATATAAGAGCTTGAGAATAATGGAGGAATGCTTCTGAAAAATAATAACGAAGTATCTGACTTTGATGCTATAAAACCTCAAAGTAATAGAGCGGTATATAATTTGTTATGCCATACACGTGGTGATTGTTTCAAGCCATACAAGAATTTTTGCAGTAAGCAAACAACAGAGAGATTAGAAGCACTTACAAACCCCAGAGGTTGTTGCATATAAATTGTCTTTGTTAGGTCATCATTTAGAAAGGCATTGTTAATGTCTAGCTGTCTTGTAGTCCAACCAAGAGAAATAGCTAATGATAAGGCAATCCGTATAGTAGTAAGTTTGACAACCGGACTAAAAGTTTCGTCATAATCAATGCCTTTGGTTTGATCATACCATTTGGCAACAAGGCGAGCTTTGTAACGATTTATGGATCCGTCACTATTAAGTTTGAGACGAATGACCCACTTACAATTTATAAGTGTTGCGCTGCAAGGGAGGGGGACAAGCTTCCATGTATTATTTTTATGCAAAGCATTAATTTCTTCGTGCATGGCAGAAGACCAAAACTTGCTTTTGGAAGACTGTAAAAATGTAGTAGGTTTGGAAGTGGAGCTGGTAGTTGTGTGGAAGGCTTTTGGTTTGAAAATGTCATCCTTGGATCGTGTCTGTATGGGGTGCAAGCTGTTTGTTTGCCTAGTATTGTTAAATGCGGACAAGCTGTGATTTAGGAATGGTGGAGGTGGGATAGTAATTTTTGGAGATGGGGAACTAGAAGCGAGCAGAGGTGAGTTTGAAATTGAAGGTGTAGATCTAAAAGAGGTAGAACTGGATGTGTGAGTTGAGGTTGAGATTGGCGGTAATGGCAAGGGGAGGGCAGAGATGGTTATGAAAATATTTGGCTTGGGGATAGGAGGGTGGGATAGAATGAGAAAAGGAAATGAACTTTCATCGAAGACAATGTGTCTAGTAATATAGACACGATTAGAGGTGGGATTGAAGCATGTATAGCCTTTGTGATTAGCACTATAGCCGATGAAGATGCATGGAGAGGAGTGGGGTTGTAGTTTATTTGCATTGAAAGGTCGGAGATATGGAAAGCAAAGGCATCTGAACACACGAAGAGAGTGATATGGAGGATGGGTGCCATATGGACACTCGTATGGAGATTTGAAGTATAAAATTTTCATTGGCATATAATTGATAAGAGTGACAGCGGTTGGGAAAGCATAAGACCAAAAAGATTGTGGGATTGAAGAGTGAGACAACAAAGCGAGACCAGTTTCCACAACATGGCGATTTTTGCATTCAACATGACCGATTTGATTTGGAGTGTAAGGATAAGAGATCCAGTGATGAATACCGTGAGAGTGTAAAATTTTGGAAAGAGATTGGAATTCCCTACCCCAATCCTATTGGAAGCTTTTAGTGGATTTCCCAAATTGATTTTTAATGAAAGCAAGGAAATCTATAAAGCAATTGTAAACTTGATCCTTTGTTTTAAATCTTGGACCGAGTGTAATCATCAATAAAGAGAAGAAAATACCGAGCTCCTGTGATGGAGGAAATCGGTGAGGGTTCCCAAATATCAGAGTGTACCATATCAAAAGAATTCAGGTAATGAGAATTAGAAACTTCAAAAGGTAAATGGTGGATTTTACTTAAATGACAAGGAGTACATATAGTAGATGTTCCAGAGTCTGAAAACGGGAGATTACAGAATTTTAAAAAACTAGATAATTTGGAGAAACTAGGGTGGCCTAAGCGGAGGTGCCACAATGTTGAGGATGGAGGCAATGTTGTAGAAGGGCGAGAGGAGGCAGGACTGGTAATCAGTGAGAAAGCGTGAGGAGGCGAGAGAATTTTGTAGAGACCATCACTGAGAGAGCCTTGAAGGATTATCCGGTGGGAGGTCCGATCCTTAACAAAAAGAGAATTTGAATGAAATTCAACAAAAATAGGATTATTCCGGCAAAGTTTGTGAATACTAAGTAAATTGTAAGTAATGGACGGAGTGTGAAGAACATATGAAGTTTGAGGGGTGAGGAGGCAGTGGGAATCACAACATGTCTGATATTAACAATGGAGAGAGACTTACCACTTGCTGTAATCACTTGCGCAGGGCCAAGGTAAAGGGCCGACTTTGTCATTGTAGAAGACGATGGAGTGTGCAGCACGGGAGTGCCGTCGGAGATTGTGGCGCTGCTGTTGGAGTATTGAAGAAGATCTGTTGAGTTGGCCTGAGATGAAGCTGATGGAATTAGTGGGCCTAGAGCGAAATTCATGTTCTGCCTGTGATAGCAGACCAGGGCCGTGTGGCCCACTTTATTACAAATCTAGCAGCGGGGCTTGAAGGGTGCCTTGAGCTTGGGTTGACACCATTCTTATTGGGTTGGGTTAGGTGACCCAAGAATGCCGTTGTAATTGTTGAATATAAGGCGTGGCGATGGCGATGGCAGCTGAACAAGAAGAAGAGATTGTGGTGTTGGAAGAGGCCATGACTCTGATACCAAGTTGAGAAATTGTTTTTGTAGAGAAAGAAAGGAATTCTGTATTGTATTGATAAAACTTGAAAAAGTAAAATATACAAAGCATATATGTATACCTAGTAATTACAGTAATTGAAATGAAAATTAATTGAAACACAATTTACAGTAATGAAAAATTAACACTAATAGAAGGTAATTGAAAATGAAAAGTATGTATTAACACTAAGTATCTCATAAAAACTCAACACTCATCAATGGACTATGATGGCTGAATTGTAGTCAGCGTAGCAAGTTCATATTGGACTATTATGCCACCTTTGGAGTTGGCCTGCAAGGTCGCTATTTTTTGTTTCAGCATTGCGGCGCTGATTCCCTGCTCAAAGTTAGTCGGTAGATAAAACTCGCGGACTGATCCTTTTGCAAAAAACAAATTCTGAAAAAAGGGGCTGAATGAACACCAATTGGAAAACAAAATTTCAAAATAATTTATGATACTCAAAGTTGACCTTGGAAATTAACTTCTAATTTATGAAAAGAAAATTATACTTGATAAGAGAAACCTACACCTTTCCTCACTTGTCAAAGCCACATGATTGAATGGTAATAGGCATACTTCAAATGGTAAGCTTCAGTGTAGGCAAGTTTTCGAATGGGCGGCAGACGAGCAATTCGGTCGAATAAAAACAATTATTTTGAACAGAAAAATCAAACAATCATATAATGGGGAGTGAAACTCACTACCCAATTCCTATCAAATGTTCTACAACCAACCCATAGCAATTGTCTTCATCAATCTAACTGGCAATTTGGTAATGATGTGAGACCCAAGGATGAACTAGTTTTCCTGTTGGACTTCTACTCCTTGTAAATCCAACCAAAAACCAAACGAATCATGCTGTCCTTTTGCCACTCTTGTCAAATTGTTCGTATTCGATAAAATTTGAATTTATCGCAATGGAGTAACGATCATAGACGAATTATTAGGTATCGAGGTGCTGTGGGAAAAGGGTCACTGAATACTTGATTACAAGTTCATACTATCAGTTTCCGAGATTTTCTCCGCAATATTCTAACTTTTAGTGTGAATTTTATACCAAGAAGTAACAGCTTTCGACACTTGTGGGGCAATACTTATAAAATTTAGAGCCTGTTAGGGAACGCAAGAAAGGAAATCATATAATTTCTATCTATTCTATCAAATCTGCTCTAATAATTCAGCTCGTCCGAGCATATAGATTGGACTTAAGCACTCATAAGGAACAGATTCATACACCAGCTTTGATCTTTTCTTAATTATTTGAGCAAAAGATCACCAAAAATCAGGCCAATCAGAAGCCACACATCAATAATAATTCAGATGATAAGAATTTGAGGCCTTTAGCTATGGTTCTTAATTTGAAGTATACAAGCTTTTTTCTTGTATAACAGATATGCAAATCAATCAAGAACTTATTCAAAACTATTCAATTTGCATTATTAGCTCTCAAAGTCAATAAAGCATGGATTTTTCATCTCAAATTCTAGAAAGTACAATAATTTATGCAAATCTGCTATATATGGTTGAGATTGATTACCAGCAACAAAAGCAGTTACCTTATTTTTCACTTCGATCCAGCTACAACCGGGCATTTTCTTCTTCCCTTTATCGGCCAGTGTCTTTCGAACCATCTCTGATTTCTTCCACTGCCTCGTGGAACTGTATAAATTAGACAACAGAACATAATTTAACTCTTCTTTTGGTTCTGAAGCTTTCATTTCCTCCATCATTGATGTTGCCATTCCCAACTCCCCATTAATCAAACATGCTCCAAGAAATGTCTCGAAAGAGCATCTATCAGAGTATTTTTCCATTATTTGTCTAGCTTCTGCTAAGAAACCACCTCTTCCAAGTATATCCACCATACAAGCCAAATGATATGTTTCATAGGGAATTTGGTAGGCTGACTTCATTGATTCAAAAAACATTCGACTTTCTTCTATAAGCCTGGAATGGCTGCAAGTCATTAAAAGGCCTATGAAAGTTACTTTGTCCGGTTTCACTCCAATGCACATCATTTTGCCAAAAAGTTGCAGAGTCTGACTAGCCAAACCATGCAATCCAAATCCGAAGAGCATAGTATTCCAAGAAACCAGATCCTTGTAAAGAATATCATTAAATACACGATTTGATCCTTCCAACTGCCCGCACTTGGCGTACATATTCACCAAACCATTAGCAACAGACACATTAGCATGCAAAGCATCCTGTAGAATTCGTCCATGAACCATTTTACCATGTTTTAAAACTGCCAAGATTGAACATGCATGAAGAACAGCTCTAAATGCAAATTCATCAGGCTGAAATCCATTTCTTATCATTTCAACAAATAAGTTCATAGCTTTCTCTCCACTCCCATTTCGGGCAAATCCCATGATTATTGACGTCCATGAAACTAGATTCTTCTCAGGCACCTTCTGAAATGCGAACAAGGCATTGTCTACATCTCCTGACTTCATATGAACACTAATCATGGCATTCCAAGATACATTGTTCGGGCATTCAATGGATTCAAACACTTTCTTTGCATCGTCAAGACAACCTAGTTCAGAATAGAAACTCAAAATCGAGTTCTTTGCCTCAGACGCTGAGCTCCAACCACTTTTAATGATGAATAAATGTATCATACATCCATAAGAGAACTCCAGTGATTCAGCACAAGCATTCATGAGAGCACTCAACGTCCACTGATCCGGTTGACATGAACTTTTGCGCATATCTGCTAGCAGATCCAAGCATGAAATGATGTCTCCCTGCTGTGCATGACCAGAAATCATTATATTCCAAGATATTTTCACCTTATTCGGCATTGAATTAAAGACTTCACATGCAAGGTCAAGCTGATAAGAGTTCATATATGCATACAAGAACGAGCACCATGATACCTCATTCCTGCAATGCATTTCTTCAAAAACCATTCTAGCACTGGAAGGAACCATGCACTTCCCATACATATCGATGAGTGAATTATTTACGGCCAAGAAAGATTGGTATCCCATCACAATAATGAAACCATGAAGTTCCATTCCAAGATGAAGATCATAAGCAAATGCACACGAACTCAAGGTTGAAGTGAGTGAAAAATAGTCAGGTTTGAGGTCACGAATTCTCATGCTTCGGAACAAAGAGAGGACTTCTGAGTGAAGACCCAAACGAGAATAACCAGAGATCATCGCGTTAAAAGCAACTAAGTCTCTAAGGGGCATTTCATCGAACAACTTCCGAGCACAAGTAATACGACTACATCTGGTGAGATGCACAACCTTAGAAGTAATTTTAAATAAATCAGAGCGCATGAATTTCTACTAAAAGATGAAATAATCCCCATTAGCTTCAACAATTCACACTCTTGAAGAAAGATACAAACACAAGTCCAAAAACACAACGCATGGAAGCAAAAGGAAGAGAAAAACGTTGGTACGAAGCAACCCAAAGAATAAAAACCGGGAAGAAGAGGCCAGCATTACTGAAATCGACGACATCGTAGGAATCTGGACGTAATTATCCAGAGATTTTCGCAGCTCCTTTATCAAACGAAAAGAGCTCCTCTCTTTTTTCTGTTTTTTGAGAAACCAAAGACAATGATTTCTCGATCAGTGACAAATCAATCACTAAATTTTTTTTACTAATAAATTAACTACTAAACTATAAAAGAGTATTATCACGAACATCACCATTAAATTTTGAAAACTGTAGTGAAAAAGAACAAATACTTATAAAAAAAGGAAAGAATTCATGATTTTATAAAAAAAACTTTAGGGAAAATAACACCGCAAACCCTATAGTTGGCCGTCGATGACAAGTTAAACCCTGAAGATTATTTTTTAACAATTAAAACTCTAAACTTTAGAAAAATCTCGTCGGCGACCTCGCAGTCGCAGTCACGATTTTTGTCCAGGACCATCGAGGTTAACGCCTCGGGTTCTACTCTATCAAGTGCCGTCGAACGGAGACGAAGGACGTCAAGCTCTGTCCGTCCTGGCGGTTCGAAGAACATGGAGGATGGTGGGCGAGGGCAGAGACGAAGCTGGAATCGTCCAGAGGCCACAGACAGACGACATTCACTGGCTGTTGGATCGAGCGAAGGATGTCCCTTGTCTGGATCGACAGCCAGGATTGAATCTGGCGTCTACCAAAGGCGAAGACAGACAACGATCCTTGGCTGTAGGATCGACCAACGGACGTCCCTCATCTAGATTGACGGCTAGGATTGAATCTGGTGTCTTCTACATGGGGACAAACGGACGACGATCCTTGAACGTTGGATTGCGCGAGGAACGTCCCTCGTTTGGATCGACAGCCAAGATTGACTCCAAATTAACTGGGTCACGTGCAGGGCACACACGATTTTAAAACGCTCGAATTTCCTCAATTAAGACGGACGTCCCTCGTCATTCAATGGACGTCCATCATCCAATACTATGTCATTCTACCCTCAATGTACGCCTCCAGCCTTTAGACGACAACGTGTTTTGCCATGACGGACGTCCGTCTTAATACGAGGGACGTCCGTTCATCTCTAATTTCATACTAAAACCCTAGATAGTAAGTCCGTATCTTTTTCCTTATAGCAGAGTCGAACACAAGAAGTCCGTCCATTGCTATAGATATTTGAGAGAGAGATTTTGTATTCCCCTGACCAACTCCTTCAACGTAATCGAACGAACAAGAGTGTTGCACATCACATGGAGTCATCAAGGTGTGGTGCTTCATCTATTGTTGAAGAATCTATTGACTGTGGAATGGAGGTGGATCCTAATTCTCTTTTGGCAGTAGAGACCAATGAGAATCGGTGGTTCTATCACAAAGCCGGTATAGAAGTGCGTTCAATCTCGGGATCCCTGGACTCAGAGCTTCATTCAATATGTGACTCAGAGGATGATGATTGGGCAAAGAGTATGCATCCCAAATTAAATCTGCGTTCTCGGAGCTCTGTCTAGGTAAGAAGTATAGTTCGTTGAAGGATATTAGAGATGAAGTGGTTAATTATGCTTTGGAAAATGGGCATGGGATCAAGTTTGTTAAAAGCAAACGTCATCAGTTGATTGCTGTGTGCAAGGATGCAAAAATGAAAGGTGAGTTTACCTTTCAAATTAAGAGCTATAATGAGGAGCACACATGTGCACGACAAATGGAAAGCCGACACGCTTCCTACAAATGGATGATAAACCAATATTTGGATAGATTCAAAAGTCAACCCACGTGTGACCTTTCTTCCATTATTGAGACTATAAGGAAAAACTTTAATATCAATATTACCCCGAGTCTTGCCAGAAGGGCAAGGAATTTACCATAGACCTTAAACAAAGGGAATGGTGACGAACAGTACAAGCTACTGTGGTCCTACGTAGAAGAGATTAGAAGATCCAATCTAGGCAGTACATTGTTTTTGGTGGTAGATTTTCAAGATCTGACGGCCCATCCAAGTCCAATATTTAAAAGAATGTACATGTGTTTGGATATGTGCAAGAGATGTCTGAAAGAGTTTGGTAGACCCGTTATTTGTCTGGATGGCTGTCACCTGAAGGGGTCGTGCCCAGGCTAACTGCTCACAGCTGTCAGCATTGATGTCAATGATGAGATTTATCCAGTTGTTGTGGCACTTGTTGAATCAGAATGTAGAGACTCCTGGAGCTAGTTTTTGTGTTGCTTGCTGACGGACTTAGACAGTGACATAGGCAGAGGATGGACACTCATTTTCGACTGATAGAAGGGGTTGTAATATCCTGATATTTTTAATTATTGGGATATTACAGGGCGTATTAGGAGCGTTAGGCCTACGGGTATTTTAGTGATAAAGAATAAATTGGATTTAATTTGCTAAATTAAATCAATTAAGGGGTAAATAAATTGGATTTAACTTAATTAATTAAGTGGGTAAATTAATAGTGGGTAAATTAATAAAGGGGATTAAGTATTGGAATGGACTGAACCAGTTCAGCATGAACGGAATCGGTTCAGCATGAACGGAACTGGTTCAGCTCATTAAAACACAAAATGACCAAGCCATTCTGTGTTCATGTGTTTTGCGGGCAGAGAGTGAGACGAGAGAAGAGATGGGAGGGGAGAAAGAGATCGGGAGGTGGAGAGCGAGCGAACGGCGACGTCGAGTTCGAACGGAGGGACGCGACGCTGTTCATTATCCGACATGGGAGAGTAGCTGGCAACGGGACGACGGCGATTTAGGGCTCCCTATTTCGAGATTTCCACTGTGGCATTTTCCTGCGATGATTCAAGGGTGCTCGGAGCTCGGTGTTCGATGAGATGCAGGGGCGGTGTTCGACGAGATACAGGGGTGGCGATTTCGGCATTCGTCTCATCGGGCAGGCGTGGCTCGTGGTTTCCGCTGGCGTGGCTTGCAGTTTGCGCTAGCCTGGCTCACGGTTTGCGCTGGCATGGCTTTTGACTCGGGACTGGACCGGTCATAGGCTAGTGGTCCAGCTTTCGGTTCGAACCGGCAACAACGACAGTGTGTAGAGTGTGGGGAACACTCTGGTAATTTGCAGAGGGGTTGTCAGTGGCTAGTTGTCACTTGCAGAACATTGTCTCCTGGAGCAAAGGATAAAAGTCACAGAGGAGGGGGTGAGCTCTCGGGTGAAGAAGCTGTGAGCTGAGCTCTCGGTTGATGTTCTAGAGTGATGGCCGAGTGAATGTTGAGGGAGAGAAGTCTACAGCTGAGAGAAGAGAGGAGGTTCGAGCTGCTTCAGGTCTGCCTAATTGGTGAGATTCTGGCACTTTGATGAAATGATTTATATTGTTGTTTTGTTCTGTATCTTCTGGATGTTCTGGCTGATTACAGTTTTTGTTTGGATTGTAGCTCTGTAATCGTAGATGTTGGTGTGTTGATAATATCCTCTGTCAAATTAGTTAAAGCACATTAATAGAGAATTATATATGTTATGGGTGCTCTGTTAGATTTGGGTCAATTTGTTGGTTAATTCTAAATGCATAAACATGTAGATTTAGGTTGTGCCATGGAAAATAAGTTGTTAAGTTGCATTTAATATTGTTGTAATTATCGGAAACAGATATTAGAATTAATTATTAAGCTAAGTCTATGAGATTCATTAGTACGTTAACGAGTGGATTAAATGATTTTAGTAATGACTAGCTATTTCTAATGAAGGTATCAGAAAGAGATAGAAGATAACGAATTGGTGCTAACGTGTGAACGCTTCGAGGTAAGGATTGGGTAATGTCTGATTGTCTAAGCCCTACCCATGAGTATGTGTGCGTGCATTGAGTATGGTTGGTTAATTTCTGTTCTTTGTCTGTGAATTTTCTGTTGGATGAATCTATTTGTGAATTCTCTATTGGATGAACCTGTTAGTGATTTCTCTATTGATAAATTGTGTGTTAGTTCGCTAGATTGTTATATGATAGTTGCTCAGTGTGCAGATCATCACGTTGCTCTATAGGTTTTATGCTTAAATGCTATGTTATTTCTGTTTGATACTCTGGATGTTCTGTGTATAGCTATTTTACATGAATCTGTTGCTGTTAGTTTAGTAGTGGACAAACTGGATTGGTTTTATGGCTTTGTGAGTGCTCTAGGCCTAGTTTGTGATTTTATTGTTGTTAGCTCCCTACTAGTTTTAGAATTAGTTGATGGTTGCTTTGTTAATAGCTCTGCTCGTTTCGTTAGTTTGGTTGTATGTAGATATTAATTTAATATGAATTGACTAAGTGATTAGATTTAGATTAACTTGATCAATCAGTACGTTTAAATCATCTAGGTTAATAATTGTATTTAAATTCTATTCTTTTTATTGTTAACCCTTTCCTTACTAAGGCTTTTTAGGCTTACAGTTTACTCGTGGTGTAGGTACCGCAGGAAAAGATAGCATGTGGACGCGAAGCAGTTGAGAAAGGATTTGCACGTGCGAGCGTGTGGTTGGCCAGGCTACGATAAGTAAAATGACAATTCAGGTTGTAATGTAATTTAAATTAAGTTTTCTTTCTTAAATTGTAATTAAATTTAGTTCATTTTCTTTAAATTATTTACGCTTCTGCAAACGATTTATTTTCTGAAATGTTTTAAAGTGTTCCTAATGGCCCGGCGTGCACTCTGATATATTTTCTTAAAATTTAGCGCATTTTAAATGTATGAAAAATCTGAGTCGTTACAGATATCATGTGGAAGGCAGCAAGGGCCACAACATCATCGAACTTTCAGAAAGAGATGGATAAACTACTTGCGCTCAACTAGACAACGCACACATACATGCACAAAATTAACCAGAGGTGTTGGTCAAAACATGCTTTCAGTTCTGTCCCAAAGTGCGACATGGACCTCAATAATTTGAGCGAGTGCTACAATGTTTGCCTCTTGCCATCCCAGAACAAATCGATCCTCACTGTGTTCGAGATGATTAGAATGGGCATAATGACTAGGATCGTTAAGAAACATAACTAGATGGCTGAAACAACCGATCTATTGTGTCCAAAGACCTGAAAGAAGCTTGCCAATCTGCAACATGCGGCTCGGAATTGGTGTCCAACACCTTCAGGCTGTAATCAATTTGACGTTAGTGACAGTAATGAATGGTACGCAGTCAATTTGGACACGCGCACCTGTAACTGTTACTGGTGGGAACTGACTGGAATCACATGCGTGCATGCCATCTGGTGCATCAATTTTATAAGGACTTCAGCGGAGGATTATGTGCATGTATGGTACCATCAGGACATATTTATGAGGATGTACTTCCATTTTACCCGACCTGTCAGTGGCCACCACACGTGGCCTGCAATGAACCAGCCTCCAATTTTGCCGCCGCCAGTTAAGAGACTCCCAGGTCGGCCTCGAAAAGGAAGAGTGTGGGATGCAGACGAGCCCTGTAGCCGCACAGTACTCAGCAGGAGACATGTCCCATGACATGTAGCCATTGTCATGGTGTGGGCCACTATATCCGCTCTTGTCAAGGCAGAGGCTCAGCAGCTGGCATGGCAAGTGGCAGTGTAAGAGCAGAACGCTCACATGACACCTTCATGGGGTTTTCCATTGTCACCGATATGCAGGTGCTTAGATTGTTATGCTTTCATACGTTGTTCTCACTATGTGCGTTTTGTCTTACATTACATTGCTTTTGTGTTTTGTAGGCATCCGTCGCCGAACACCCGCATGCTTAACCATGGGGCCTCATATACGTATTTGTTTGTATCATATTTGTACATGTATAATACACTGAAGTTTATTTGTTATTTGCTTGATGAAGTTTATTTGTACATATGTTTATTGAATTCATTAGAGCATCTTACATTCATGGACGGACGTTACATTCAGGGATATGAAGCACATATACACGGGATGTGAATCTGAAATATTCAGGGATGTTACATTCACCATGACGGATGTCCCTAATGGCATGATGGACATCCCTCATGGCATGACAGATGTTCCTTATCATATGACAGACGTCCCTCATGCCATTCAAGTCAGCCTTCTTAACGGACGTCCCTCGCAGTCCAATGGACATCCCTTGCAGACTAATGGACAACACTCACCCTGTTTGGGGCATCCCTCGCCCAAAATCAACATTCAACATTCACCAGAAAAAACCAAAGCAGATTGCAACATCCAAAAAACTTTAAAAAACTTTCTAATGTTTCATAACCACTATACAACAACAAACATTAAAAACCAAATTCAATTGAGCCACTTGTTCAATGTTCGTTCAATTCTTTCACTTGTTGAACCTCTTGCACCTCTTGCATTTCTTGCAGTTCTTGAATATGTTACAGGGGGTGCCTTTTCTACAGGTGGTGCTCTTTCAACAGGTGGTGCCTTTTCTATCACTAGTGTCACCAGTTGTAGGTCAAGTAGCTCTTAAAAAATGGAAGGCTCTGCGTTTCGGATGTCGATGACGTTGAATTGCAAATCGAAACTCATCTCCACATTTGTGGACTCCTCCTGGAGTTCAGAGCCTCCGTATGGATTGTGGCAATAGAAGCCCTGCTCATTGCATTTGGCCATCACCGACCACCCTAAAGGGCGGGAGACTTGAAATATGCCGTGTTGGCTGCAATTGGGAGGCCAAATTAGTTTGTCACTTCATTCAAAGTGCAGGGTGGAAAAACATATCGCTCTTTGTTTGTCGGTGCCATGACAATTGCAATTGCATCTGACATCAACAATTCGCACGCATATTGCGTGTGCATGTCAATTGATAAAATGAAACAATCCATCTCCGGGTGGCACTGCATGAGGAAGAAATATTACTCCATCTATGATTGCATGAATGAATACAAGTGGCTTGAAGCTCACCAAGTTGTCTCTCCTGTCTATCTAACTTCGCTTGAATCTCGCCAAGTTGGGCGATAAGCCACTGCCATCTCTCCTCACTGATGAGTACGGATGGCGAGGATTGGGGAGGGGGAGGTGCATCGTCTGCCGTAGGATGCATAAAATCATTCTCCACCTCCATGTGATATGACGGTTGTGCATCTGCCATCCATGGAAGTAGTGCAGTGGACGTGGAAGGCGGAGGTTCAGCTAATGTGGAAGGCGGAGGTGCAGCTGATGTGGAAGGCAGAGGCGGAGGTGCAGCTAACGTGGAAGGACGAGGTGCAGGAGATGCAGCTGCCACCTCTTCTCTGAATACCCACTCCCCTCGTACTTTTTGCAGCCCCATCCGAGCCAATGTCACTTGATTGTACACGTCAAGTGATTTTTCATTAGTTCGTCGCTCCATGGGAGGGACATCCAACTCGCTACTGTCAATAATAGGCTGAATGAGCCAACTATATGGGAGATTCTTCCTTGTACTATTGAGGCTTGCCTTCATTTGATGCATTATGACGTATGCAAGGTTGGCCCTCTTCCCATTGTACAACTTCTCCATTACGAGAGATCCATGCAAGTGACAAAGTTTCTATGTCCATCACGAGGCACCACTGTGTGGGTGATCATGTGATGGATGACTCTTACTTTGGCATTGAGGTCATTTGATTTGGGCCGGAAGAAATATTCAATGGCTGTTGGATTGCGAACCAATTGCTTTAGTAATGCCACCCCTTCTCCTTATTTGACAAATCAGAGTCCTTCGACACATGGAAATACACCTCAAACATTCTTTGTTGAGCATCCAATAAGCTCATTCAGTTGATTAAGCGTTATCCTAATATGTTTTCCATATAGATAAGTTCTCAACTCCCTGTCACTAGAGATGTCCAACTTCAAGTTTGCATAAAACAATTTCGAGAACCAAGTGGAATCGTTGGGAAAGGCTGCCTAGGGATTTGCACAATTCTTCACGGGTAGGAGAACCAAGTGGAACTGAGTTCACACATTTCCATCACGGTGGCCAAGAACCTCTCTAGCCGCTTCATCATGCCATGCCTCTTTCATCTCTGTAATTCACGACCACACTTGCCGAATCACCCAATCAACAAAACACCAGGGAGAAGAAACACAAAACACAAATTATTGACTTGCCTCGGCCTAGCATTGTGAAGCCCAACTCGCGATAGCTTGGCTCCAAATTCTCCCCCAGCATGAGCATTCCTCTGACGCCAATCTCGCACCACAGTTCATCGCTCAAGTCGATCCTTGCTCGCTAGTAGAGCTCGCGCGTTGTCCTCACCTCGCGAAGCCTAGCACCCACGAACCTTTGGCCGAAGAGAATCGCGAATCGCCTCTTCCCCTCTCTCTTTTCTTTTCTGCTTCAGGTTCCCCCCCTTCTCCCTCATTAATCGGCCCTCAATTCACAAAAACCAATCCGGTTAAAAGAAAACCGATTGGTTCAAGGTTCAATCCCCATATTTTCAATCTCTTTTTATTTTATTTTTAAATCCTTCATTTACCTTACTTTAATTCCATTTTATCATCAATTTTCATTTTATTCAATTAATTCTTCTATTTAATTAATCCCCCATTAATTTATTCCAATTAATCCTTACTTAATTCCGTTACGGGAAATCGAGGTATTATAGTTGTTGCGTTGGACTTTCTCTGTTTGATGGGAAACATAACTGTGAGGTCAGCGTTGTTCTTTTTTCATAATTTAGGGTTTTATTTGTCCATAAATTTTCTTTAGGATTTCACTTATCTTTGATCCCAAACAATAGGGTTTGTGGTGTTATTACTGTTAGTGACAAACCAACCATCATCCTTTTTTTGCTAACAAATTAACCATTGAACTATGGAAAATTGACGCCGCTACCATCGCTGTCACATTTGCCGTTAATGCTTTGACTATGAATTGTGGTGGTTTGAGGAAAAACCACCGTGGTGTGTCATGAAACCGCCACGGTTGTCATGAAATCGCGGCGGTTTGACGACAAACCGTAGCAGTTTATTGTGAAACCACCGCAGTTTGTCACGTCTAAAATCTTTGATCGCAAATTTGAGGGATTAAACACGTGATTTTGGGTTTGAGAAATGTAGATCATAGGATAGCCAATGACTAGTTGTAGATCTATGAGAGAGCTTCGATTTGATATATTATGGAGCCAATTCAGACACCCGTAGCCAAAGTTATGGTCATTTAAAGTTGAAGAGGTTAAAATTATAATTTTGCTTCTATAAACCAAGAACCACAACGATTTGACGACAAATTGCTGTAGTTCGTCATCAAATCACTGCAGTTCATCTACAAATAAAAAAATTCATTGTCTCTTTTGTACAAAAACCCAGACAAACTGTAATTCTTCTCTCATGGATTGTAAAACAATTGTAAACCATTGTAAAATCCGAAATCTTTTAAATCCATTCTTTTACAAAATCTAAAATATTCTAAATCCATTATCCATTAATATTAACTCTTTTCCACTAAAAATATATTTTAAAATCACGAGTTATTCTATTTTTTTCCATGGGTTTTTGTTGTTTTGCTGTGATTTTGAGAAAGTTAACAAAATTTTCCAGAAAGTTAACAGAGATATTCATGGCGACAATTTTTCAAAGTTTAGTGGTTAAATTGTCAGCAAAAAAAAGATGATGGTTGGTTTGTCACTAACAGTAAAAGTTGATTGTTGATTTGTAATTTTCTCTAAAAACAAACACTAAACTACACCATTCATTGAAAGACAAATACTAAATAATTTTATGAAAAATGAAGAGGCAAACATCACTGTCACGTTCTTCATTAGAATTTGGGACTAATGATGTGTTCTGATTTGCATTTTTTATGATTCTTTACCTTCATCGTACACACTTACGAAAATAACTTCTCTACGAAAGCTCTAATAAACTATCATTCTCAGGCATGAAAATATCACTCATCTCCATTTGAAACTAAATCCAAGAATTTAAGGAGAGAGAATAAACGTCTTCTATAGAAAAAGTTGACAATTTCTAGAAAAAAAAAGGAAGCAAAACTCACATAATAAATAGATTATCCACAAAAGATTCAAATAGAAAATTTCATATCTATATATTAGTGATTGAAACTCTTTTGAGATTCAAGCAATTTAACAGTTAAGGAGAGAGGCACCAGAGGATGATAAATTCGAAAACAAGCACGAGAAAAATAAAATAAAATACAATTTGGAAAAATACATTTTTCGCAGTAGAAAACGTATTTTCTGCAGCGAAAAGAGTATTTTTCACAATAGAAAGCGTATTTTTCACAGCAGAAACAACCATAATTACAAGGGCATTCCCTTTCATTTTTTAATTAGACATGTCATTTATTTTTCGTAGCGGAAAGTGTATTTTTCGTAGCAAAAACGTATATTTTTCGCAGAATATTAATTAAACCAGTAATTAATTTGTTAATGAATTTTAAAATTAATTAATTTGTTAATGAATTTTAAAATTAATTAAATTGGTAATTAATTTTACCTTATAATAATAATAATTTGGTAATTAATTACTTGCTAATTAATTAACAAATGAATGAGTATCTAAAAAATTTAGTAATGAATAGGGGTGAAAATGGTTCGGTTCGGTTTGATTTTTGGCCGAAATAAAATTGAATCGAGTCGATTCGGTTTTGTAATTTTAAAGCTGAAATCAAACCGATGACAACAAGAAACCGAGTTAGAAACCAAACCTCGATTTCGGTTTTCATCGATTCGGTTTTTGGTTCAATTTAGTTTTTTTCTAGACTTCAAAATTTGGGTATTTGGTTACGGGCTTAATTTTAAGCCTAGTTTTGGCCGTTTTAGGCTCAGTTTTGGTGGTTTAATAGCTCTGTTTTATGCTCCATTTTATAAGTTTAAAGAATCTGTTTTGGACTCCATATTATACCTTTAAAACAATATCAATCAAACAATAATTTAATTAAACAATAATTGAATCAAACAATGATTTAATAATCAAACAATGATTTAACTAAACTTCACTAAAAGCCAAAATCGAAAACATACAGTAAACATCCACATTCCCAAAAGTTCCAACAAATATCCACAAAAAACAATATTAAACAAGAATTCAATTACGTCAACAATCAAATATTTAATTATGCCAAGAATAGAATTTAAATAAACTTTCTGAAATGCTAAAACCAAGAACATAAAGTCCCAAGCAAATATCCAAACAAACAAATAAGTTTATTTTTACAGGGGTGGAATTGGTTTAGTTTGAAACAAAATTGGAACCGAACCGACTCGGTTCGGTTTTAAAAAAGAAAAATATTTTTTATTAAATTAGAATTGAAATTAACTCAAATAGAGAAAAAATTAGAATTAAATTAGTGATTCAAATAGGTTTTCAGGTTTAGTTTTATTTTCGGTTTAGTTCGGTTTTTCCCACTTAGAATCGAAAACCGAACTAAAATGATTGGTTGGTGCTATATTTCATTTTTTTCATATCAAAACTGAACTGAACCGATCATTTTTTATCGGTTCGGTTTGGTTACTCAGTTCGAACCAAACCAATTTCCACCCCTAGTAATGAATTACTATATTTTGGATTAATGTCTCAAAATTGATAATTAATTACCAAATTAATTATTCGGATTAAGAAATAATTAAAAAAGATCCTCTTTTTTTTTTCTTTTTTCTTTTTTCTTTACTTGATAAAACTAAAGAATGTATTTTTTTTTTCTTGTCCTTGGATAATATCTACGGAGAGTTTTTTTCACTTTCATTTTTTAGGCATTTAATGAGTTTATTTAAAGGGTAATTATAAAAGAAACACTAAACTACACCATCAGTGACAAGACAAATATTAAATAATTTTATGGGAAATGAAAAGGAAAACATCGATGTCATATTTTTCGTTAGAATTTGTGATTGAGCGATGCTTTCTTATTTACATTTTTGATGACTTTTTACCTTCATTGTATACGACAAAAAAAATAACTTCTCTACAAAAGCACTAGTAAACTATCATTCATAGCTACAAAAACATCATTTATCTCCCTTTGAAACTAAATCCAAGAATTTGATGAGAGAGAAAAAGTGGTTTAAATGTTTGAGAACAAACGCCTTCTATGGAAAAAGTTGACGATTTCTAGAAAAGAAAGGAAGCAAAACTCACATAATAAATAGATTATTCACAAAAGATTCAGATTGAAAATTTTTTATGTATTAGTGAGTGAAAAATGAAACTATTTTGAGATTCAAGTAATTGAACAGTCAATGGTACAGACACCAAGTATGAGAAAAAATACAATTTGGAAAATACATTTTCCACAGAACAAAACGTATTTTCTACAGCAAAAAAGTATTTTCTACAGCAAAAAAGTATTTTCTCAAATGAAAACATATTTTTCACAGCGGAAACAACCACAGCAAAAATGACATTGCCTTTCATTTTTTAATCAGACATGCCATTTTTTTTCGTAGCAAAAAACGTGTTTTCTACATAATATTAATTAAATCAGTAATTAATTTGTTAATGAATTTCAAAATTAATTAAATTGGTAGTTAATTTTAATTTATAATAATAATAATTTGGTAATTAATTACATGCTAATTAATTATCAAATTGAACGAGTATCTAAAAAATTTAGTAATTAATTACTATATTTTGGACTAGTATCTCAAAATTGGTAATATTATACTAAATTAATTGTTCAAGTTACATAGTTTAATATATAAATAGAGAATAATTAAAATATTTCAATTTTTAGAATCACTTTCAATTGGAAGGTTTTTTTTTTTTCAAATTAATCACCAATTTAATTAATATTCTGTGAAAAATATATTTTTATTGCAAAAAATACATTTTATGTTGCGAAAAATGAATATGACTTACTTTTAGCAGCGAAAGACACATTTTCGCTACCAAAAAAACTCTTTTCGTAGCAGATACTTGTCTTCCACTGTGAAAAAAATTAAATTTTTAACGTAAAACGTGACAATGATATTTTCCTTGTTCATTTCTTATTGTTCATTATTTTATTTATTAGCAAAAATTATTTAGTGTTTGTCTCGTCACTAATCACATAGTTCAGTAATTGTTTTGTTAATTACTCTTATTTAAAAATATTACCTTTTGAATATGTTAACACAATTTATTAAGTGAATAATGGTTGAACGCCCCATGCATGTACGTGTCTTCACAAAATGTACGAGTACATAATCATTTATGTTGGGCATGTCCACTTTACAACAAAAAAATATACTAAAGTGTGATGATATTTTTATGAAAATTTTAAAAAGATAAAATAATTGAAGAAGACATGAAAACGTTAAAAGAATTTTGTAATATATATCATATGGAAATAGAGGTGACAAATGAGCCTACAGAGTTGAGCTGAGCCGAGCTGAGCCGAGCTTGAAAAAATTTAGTTCACCATGTCTAGCAAATTAAACTAGCCGAGCCTGACAAATCTAGCGAGTCATTTAATGTCAAAATATAATAGTTAGTCATTTAATTAAAAAATTATTTTATTAATATATGACATGTATTGGAAAAAAAAAATTATTGAGACAAAGCAATAAAAAAATATATCATATGAATATCATTACAAATATTTAATATTACACATTGTCAGCAAGGTACTTATGGCTGGGCAAGAACCAACCCAAAACCGCTGGTCGGTTTTGGGTTGGTTTCGGTTCTTGGTTCCAAAAAATGTAAGTGGTTCGGTTCCGGTTCTTTTTTTAATCTTTGGTTCGGTTCATGGTTATTTGGGTAGAGAACCGAGGATCCGACTTGTGAGGGCTTCTTCTTCTGGAAGTGGAACGAGTGCTTCCCGCTTTTGTTCTGTTCTCACCTCGGACTCCGTCTGCTCCTCGGACGCCAGTCGCCTGACCTTGCCTTGCTTTTGTTCTCGCCTCTCCTCGTCACACCTCGCCTCGTGTTCTGTAGTCGCCTCACCAGTCACCTCGATTAAGTCGCCAGTCATTGTTGTTTTCTTGTTGATTCCATCTGCCAATGATTTTGTCAATGTCTCTAATCCAAGGATTTGGCCGTGGTTGTTTTCTGGTCAAAATGGATCGAAGCCAGAGGGGTTTGGTCGTGCTAGAGCAATCATTTTGAGTCAGAGCTTTTGTCAGATTTTTTTTTTTAGTTTTAGGTATGGCGATCTTCATTTTCTGATCTCTGTATTTTTATTTCTTCTCTTAGAAGCCTGCACTTTCTTCTTTTTTCTGGGTTTTCTGCATTTGTTTGATTTTGTTCCTCATAACATGGTTTTCCATTTGATTTTTATTCAATGCGATCTGCCAATGCTTGATACTGTTCCTCCCTGTGCTTGGGGAAGCCATTGTTATAGCTTATTGAGATAATAAATTTGAGTCTTCATATGGAAGCCATTGTAAAAGCTTCATCTTTTTATGGTTTACAGTAGCTAAAATGCAAGTTTAATCATCCTTGACAAAGTGGTTTCATTTAGCAATTCATTCAAGTTTTCTAGTTGTCTTTAATTTGCAGGTAGATTCTTATACTTTAGAACATCTTATCAAAAGAAATATTACCCAAAAGCATCACTTTTAGGAAGAAATGTTGGGAAGCAAGCGCAATCTTTCTGTTTTTTTGGAAGACAATCGAATCCAGAATCAAACCACCGTGATCTTTTCATGGAGTTCTTGAAAAGATTCTCTGATAAATCTCTAGAAGTGAGAATATGTTCCATACTATGTGCTAAAGCTTGTTTTATGGCCAATCCTTCTGGGAAAGATTCACAAGAAGTCATTAGTAAGAAATTGTTATCTTATTTGTACTTTAAGATGCCATCTCTTGTGATTCAATGATTATTTGGAAAATCTGATTTTATATGGTTAAACATTAGGTTGGGAACCGGAAGCGAACTCAGTTCCTGTTCTGGTTTCGGTTCCTTGCGGTTCCGATTTCGGTTCCACACTCTCGGAACCAAGAACCGAACGGTCAGTTTCGAGAGGTCCAGAACAGGAACGAGAACCGATTTGCCCACCCCTAAAGGTACTACAAATTGAGAAGTGAGTGATTAAGAGATTGTAAGAGTTTTTGATGAAAAAAGTGAAGGAAAAATGTGGTATTTATAAAAGAAAGAAAGAGGAGAAAGGAAAGATGAAGAAAGAAAGAGGGGGAAAGAAAGAGTTGGTGTGAGAATGGAGCAATGCTCATATGAATATGTTTTTCTTATTAATACTTTGGTTACACTGATAGCGCTTTTAACCTTATCGTTAATTTCTATATTCATTTGAGTATGTGACTTGCACATTGCACATGCTTAACAATTAACCCAAATTGTATTGGGTTAACTGCATAGGTGATTTGTAACGATTGTCATTCTCATTCATTAGGTAAGGATTTTTTTTTAAATTTTCCTTACATGTGCAATTATGAGAGGTTACCATAACTGCTACATGCTTTCCACCATTTAAGGTTTTCTACCAAATAAACTCACAAATTTTGCTACTTTAGAGAACTTAACAGAGGAAGAATTCATTGAGAGTTTATGCTAGGCGGTTGAGATTCAATGTGGAAAAATATTCTATAGCTAAGGTTTACATTGGATTGAAATGTAAAATTTTAAGAAAATATCAAGTTTTTAACATCCAATTTATTACAGACCATATTTTGTCAATTGGGTTACTTTTGGGGTTCAAAAGCTTTGGAGTTTTGATCATCATCAAGAGGTAAAATCCAAATTTCATATTCACCAATTCTCCATAATTTTGGATTTGAATTTTTGTAAAAGAAGTGAAACTTTGTTTAGAAGTGAAACTTTGTTTAATGGACGAAATCGATCAAAATTATGCATGTAATTATTCTATTTTGTTTAAAGTGGGAAATGTTTTAGGATTGTTGGAGTTTCAGATTACTTGGAAAATATAGTGTTGCAAGCAAGTATCCATGGAAGCATAGGCTTCTACAACAGAAGATGCATGTTTGCATGTGCGAAGAATTTCACTGCAGAAACATACATATTTGTGGGAATGAATGCTTTCGTAGTGGATGTGACGCCCCACATCAAAAACCGTACTTTCTTAATTTACTTTTCTTTAAATTCTTGAGTAAAAATTTTTCTTTTCTTTTGTTTATTTAAAATGAGTTAATAGAAAATCTCACGTTTAACATAAAAGATAAAGAGTAGAAATATATCAGAGTAGCGTGGAAAACTTTTCAAATGCATCAATGAAGTTCAAGGTTCAAAGCGGAAACACACACAAGATAAATATCCAAACACGGTTTTATAAAACATGCTCATTACTAAATTCTTCCAAGATAGTTAAATAATTTATTTTCTTCTTGAGTTATTCACCTACTCGGGTCGCGATTCATTCGGATACATCGCAGGCTTGACGGGAAATGCATCCTCCTTTGCTCCAGTCATTATCATCTCATTACCTACACCACAAGTAATACGTGAGTCTAATGGCTCAGTAAGGAAATGGGGTTATGCAACATGTTTATGCCTATCTTTAGTTCCTTTGGAGTGGGTACCGCCCCAAACCAATCTTTCATTACATTCGTTCATTACTCGTACATCGAGCAGGAGGTTGAAGGAACTCATGTGTGATGGTATAGTTTGATCAGCTTCTAACCTCCTATGTGCAGCTAGTCCCATTCTCGAAAAAGTAGGGGTGTAGCCTAACTGCCAAACTAGATCCGAACTAACCATCTGCCCCCCAACTCCCATTATTCATACATTCGTTTTGTTCATTCATTATTCTCACATCATGCAAGTGAGTACCACCTTAAGATGACACTCCCTACTTGTTTCTATTAACATGATACATGAAAAATATTGATACAATATAAGAAACAATGATAATTGAACAACAAATATAATTAAATGACAGTAATTAAAACATCTAACTACAACGTACATCACATACAAAGAAGCGACTATCATTAAAACACACAAGGAAGACAATATTAGAAAGAATTAAACATAGCAAGGGATATGCTTGATCATATAATCTACATCAATGGAAAATACAGTAGAAACTGAATTTAATGACAACGAGTTATTCGAATCTACCATGCACGCTATTAATATTATCTAAATGTGAAAGTTGATCAATTTACAGAATCTGAAAATGTGTTCGTTAACGAGCATGCTCAGTAATATAGAGAACAATAATGTAAACGTGCAACCAATAGAGATTAAACATAACTCTACAGCGAATCATTTAAACATGCTTGGAAAGTGTATGATGGGGATAGTCAACAGGAAGTAGAAACATGCTTAATAATCCAATGAAATTAAAAACGTACTAATGAAGTAAAGCAAATCAATAGCTGAAACATGCTTGCTAGACACTCATGAAAACGAAATTAACAACATACTTAACAAACAATTGATAGGAATGTAGAACATGGACAACATGCTTAATTTTTCAGATTACAGAGTTTTGATTTAACATGCTTCTACAAGTGAAATGTACAGGGAGTTATTTAATTAAACATGTTGGGAAATATACTAATGAATTAACCAACCTAAACATGTTGAATAAATCATTTATGGGAACCTATTTAACAAATGACAATTGAAGACATGCTCAGTAATTTGATATGACAAGAAAGATGCTAATTAAATTGATGCTAGTTAAAACAAAGACATTTATATCTCCTAACCAGAACCAAGAATTAATAGCATTTATAATTTAAGTCTACTATCTAACGAGTAATGTGAGAAGAAAAATAGATTTAATATTCTGAAAATCTACTAACAATTTATTCATGCATATCATTCCATTTAGGCTGTTTTAAATAATCAGTTCAAGTCATAAATCTATATCATAGTAGTTCATTATCCACTCTCCATTACATAAGTCATATAGAAGTCATCACAGTAAGAGGAATTACAATGATGAAGTTTACAGAGGTTATAAACAACTAGAGAAAACTACAGCGAAGTTAGAAACAAACTATAGCAAAGCAAAATAATGAAATGTATAGGACCAAATCATTAAGAGGGAATTTCTTAGCTCATTCATATTCATTAGTGCATCATTCTTTACTACAGCACCTAACATCCGTCATCCACATACTAAGCACTCATCACATCATAAATCTTCAACAAAGTAAAACATTTAAAATAATAGAGTTGCAGGAAATTAAAAGCAAGCAATCCGACACATAATACAAGAATTATTGCAGAAATTATTCAACCAAAGAATTTAGGAAATTGACATCAAAGAACTAATATCACTCACACACAATACTTGTGGGTAGGGCTTCCAAATGACCAAGACTCACCCAAGTCCTTACCTCAAATGGAGAATTTAATTCATAGACATAATTTTCCCCCAGTCGAAACCTCAACTCTCCAAATTTCACTTCTGCCCCCTTCACTCAACTTAACTAAGCACTTAAAAGGAATCACACACTTATTTACACTAATTCTCTAGAACACTCGTGAGCTCCTATAGGCTTCCCACTCACCAGCTCATTTCAATAAATCAGGAAATCCAATTTAAAAACCAAAGAAAACTATTTTAACATAAAACCCAAGCTTGAGGGAATCAATCTTACCTGGACAAGGTGGAGAAGCATCACTTGGAGGGGACGTGGTCCAGGTGTGGGAGTTCATCTCTTGTCGAGTGAGTGCAATTCAAATGGTGAAAGTGGCGATGTGCTGTCATTTGGTCTATTTTGATTCGCAGATCTGGAGAGTTTCTGACGGAAATTTGCATCATAGCCACATCCTCATGCTTTCGGAACATCATTGTGGCAGTTAGTAACGAGGATGGGGATGAGAGTATGCATCCTGACTCCTTCAAATTTCTGTCTGCAAGCATCATTCGGACGTAAAATAGCGTTCGCTCATAACATCTGCGATCGTCCGAATGTGTATAGAAATCAGACAGATTCAAATCGGATACTTTTCATCCTTGACCTCACCTGTCCGCATCGTCCAAAAGTACCCAAAATTTGTATAGATTCAAATCGGATGCTTTCCGTTTGCATTCGTCCGAAAGTGTCCAGTTTGAAACTGGGATGGGTTAGGACGAGAATTCTCATCCTTGCATTGTCCCAAGGTTTAGGGACGGCCTACAATGCACTTGCGGATGCCATTCCTCGTCCTTACAGCGTCCGAATTGGTAATGTACGATATTTCCTTTGCATTTTCCTAAAATTTCGTTCCATAAGATTTTTCCACAAATACACGTCATGAAATAACACGTATAGGTATGCAATGTAATACGTTAATTATTCCAAAATTGATTACATCGCATATACAGGGAAAACAATATCGAGGTGTTATAGTGGAAGCGTACATATCCGCGACAGGAGCAAAGGCTTCCACGGGAGTGAAAGTTTGTCCAAGAGCATGCAGATGACATGTCCAGGGAAGCAAAAACTTTCATGGCAAAAATGAACACTTCTGTAGAAGTGTTCATTTCCAAAGAAGCTAGTTGTGTGGATGACGCTTGAGAGCGGATGTGTGGACCCAATCCGCGATAGATCATATTTATAAAAAAGTGAAGGAGGTTTGATGATGGGACATCTGAACTAGATTCTAAAATAATTGGATATTTTTTGAGATTATTCCGTGAGTTCCTGAAGTTGGTACTATCCTGGTTATGAGTTCAAACAAATTTTTAAAAGATTTTGAGAAGTGAATTGATTTGTATATGTATATTTTGATAAGTCCAATGGGTTGGTGAGAGATTTGGACTCTTTGGGTTTATATTTGCTTGGGCTATGGCTTTGGTAGACCTTGTTAGAGGTAGAAGTTTATTTTTATGTCTAGCATATCACTGTTTTATGAAACTATATTTTAAGACGTGCTTTCATCTGAAATGTAATATTCATTTTTATGGTTATTGGTGTTTATACTATTATGTATTTTCACTGACATATTTTATTTGAACATGCAAATTTTATTCATTGATCATCTTGGTCAAGTGAACCAAATTTGATTTGACCTATGAAAAGCCATGTTTTCTTTATGCTCATTTGACTATTGGAGGATGTGTTTGTTTGTATTAACTAGAGCAATGAGATATCTGATTGTGCTGTGTCCTTGGGCGCAAAACCCTAAATCTGATCAGGATCTTATTTTTGTGGATTTAGAGATCGCCAAGTATAATAGTTACAATTTGTGTATGACATTGTGTTCTCGGAGTTTGTGAGCGGCTCTATTGTCACTGGGTTTTTCATATGATATAGTCGGACCTATTTTATGTACGTATCATACTATAGTGAATTTTTTCTAATGTTTGCTCTATTGATTGTTTTATAAATAAAATTTACACTGATATTTTAATATATAGCATGATCCTTATTTTTCTCATAATTCTAAATCTTGGATGTAAAAATTTACCCCCCATTAAGTTTAGTCCACTCTGTTAGCCTTTTTGTTACGCTTAGTTTTATTTTGATGATGACCAAATGGTTTAATGTAATGAAAATAATAAGTTGGTTAATTGTGTTTTTATTGATAATGTATTCAATGTTTTTATTCATTATATTTATACTCATATTTATCAAAAATACCCATATTGAGGGTATTAACGTGTGCTAACATGTTTATCTAAGTCCATGTAGTGAATGCATATCATTTTGGAACTTAAAAAAATCAAGAAGGTGAAGAAGGAGCAAAAGGTCGATGAACAGAACAAAAGGGTCGACCCTGTCATGCATTCAAGAAGGAAAGGGTCAACCGCACGGTCGACCGCAAAATGGACAGATTGCTCCAGAATTTCTGCACGAAGGAAAAGGTCGACCACACGGTCGACCACACCGAAGCTATATTTTAACGGTCAAATCTCAACGGGCAGAATTCCAACGGCTAGTGAAAAGGGTCGACCGTTTGGGCATAAGGTCGACCGTTTGAGCAGAGTCTATAAATAGAGGATCACTCTAAGCTCTCTAGAACTAACGAATCGGATATTCGAGGCGAAGCCCTGGCAAAATCAACACTCGAATACTACTCAGTGATCTTGTTAATTGCGTTGTAAATCCAATTCTCCCTATTCCGAACTTGCGAGTTATATTTTGGGAGAATTCGGATTAGCTAGATTTAAGCTTCAATTTCCGAGTTTAGTATTGTGCTTGATAGTAGAGGGTGATACCCTTAGAATTCATCACACTTGGGTGACGCCCCGAAATAGTCAAATTTAGGGTGACGACTCGTTAGAGTCAAAGGTTGACAACCTAAGAATTAGTCAAGGGTGACGCCCCGTTTAATAGTCAACTTGTAAACGGTTTTATTGGCACCCGTAAGCCAATTATTTAGTATATCTCCAAGTGAAACTTGGAGCGCGGACGTAGGCGAGTTTGCCGAACCGCGTAAACAAATATTGTGTGCATTGCTCTAACCCCTTTCTTTAATTTACGCATTTAATGTTATCGATATTTTAATTATATGCATTAAATCACTTAGGGTAATTAGAGATTAAAATATCGCACGAAAAAAAGCTAAAAATGCTATATTCACCTCCCTCTATAAGCGTATATCGATCCTACACACTCATCTCAACGAAATTTCCCACAGGTATTAGTTTGAAAGATTCTCAGTTCTTGACGTAGGAGTGAGTTCAGCAATTTATCTATCTAGTTCATTTGTAATTTGAGTTGTTCTCTCGGTGAGATTTATATTTCTACTTATATTTTTGCCATAGTTATTGTTATTTGGATATTTATATTGCTACTTTTGGATTAGCCCAATTGGATATTTATATTGCTACTTTATCATAATGTCATGAATCAGTTTCGGGTCAGGTCATTCCCTGTTTTGTCTCGGGTCCACTTTGGGTGTGACATGATTTCTTATTCAATATTCCACCAGGAACTTAAGAGCTTATGCGAAGGCATTTAGGGCGAGGTGATGAATGTGACCTTTGAGAGAGACTCCAGGCAAAGACGCAGACGACTACCACAATCGAGAACCCCAACTGCTAGGGTTTGGCATTGACTTTTAAGCAACATTAACTCAAACTGGATTTTCTATGACAATGGAGGAATGCCATCATTTTCATCCACATTGAATCCACGTCATTTGGGATGTATTCATACTATTTGATTTTTTTTATTTTCAACTTGTGCATCAATCACTTAGAGTCCTTACTTTGTCTACAATTGGAAGGATATTACGCTAGAAGTGTCATCATTGATCTTACACAAGAAATGTAAGAGCCAACTCCTAAATTATTCTCTTAAAGATCTATTTTAATGTTCTTATTTTTAATGCAAATGTGTTTTAATGTTTCAATGTTTGGAGAACGAGAAGTTTAAGACTGAGAATTTTATGATATTGATGATCATGGAAATAATTTTCTATTTAGTGGGAAGCATCATGTTCATTGGAAAATTCCATCTCCTACTTTAGGATTGCAAACATACTACATTTATAATGGTTTCATTGCATGTGGAAAGGCAAAACCAATCAAATTAAATTAAAATACACGCCAAAATTTTTGTATTGTAGATGATGTTGTACATCAACTTCTCAAACCAATCATCATTTTCGTATCATTTTGTGGTCAATCTAACTTTACACTTTAATGAGAACATCTAGCATTTGTGGGTTTCATTTGGTTGTTTCTTTACAAAGATATGTGGAACTTATGTTACGTTTGTGGGGTTGGAGTGACCCACCCCATTTAAAACCATTGACATGAGAAGAGTGTTCCATCAATCCAGCTAAGTGTCTCCTCCTCCTCTTCAATGCTCTCAACCTTTTTTGAATTTTAAAAAGGCCTATTCTCTATGCACTTCCATTCTACAAAGAGAAGTGAGGGTCCTTTAGCATGGAACTTCAGAGGTTGAGAGGGGGAGGGTGATTTCAGATGTTTTTACAAGATAAACTCAAGTTTCAGTTTAGTTTTGACTGTAAAAATTGTAAACTTTGGTCCGATGATAAATTGTTTCTATTGAATTTTAAAGTTTGGATTAATGGATTAAAAAGTTGTAAGTTTTGCATGAAAAAAAATTGGTTTACACTCTAGAAATTTTGTTTTGTTAAAGTTAGAGTTTTGCCAAGAAAATGGAAAGTTCTAGAGAAATCGTCTACAAAAACAAAATGTATCCTTTGTGGAAGCATAGGCTTCCCCAAAGACGCAAAAGAGAACTTATATTCAGGTTTATGTAGAGGTTATGTGTCCGCAGAAGTGAGGCTTCTGCGGAAGCGAATGAATGCATCAGTGGGTATATGCGGGACACGTGTCTGCACAAGGGAAGTTCTGCTCGTATCCGCGGAAACACGTGATCGCTTCTGTAGAAATGTGGGATTTTGCGAAAACAAGTGCCTCTGCGAGAGCAAAAACTTAAATCCACGGACGTCCAAACCAGTTTAAAAGTTAGAATATTGTTTTGATGTATTGTTTCGTAAATTCCCCAAGTTGGTTTCTATCATGGTTATGGATTCCAATTAAGTTTTAATTGGATTTTGAGAAGTGAATTAAATTGTACCTATATATTTTGATAGGTTAAATGGATTAGCGAAAGAAATTGGACCGATTGGCTTCCCATTCAATTGAGCGTAGTCTGGCTATTGGTAGATCATTTGAGGTAAGAGTTTATTTTATGTCTAGCACTGCATTGTTTTTAAAATTTTTTTTTTTGAGACGTGTTCTCATATAAAATGATGGGTCCATTTATGTACATAATTTTTTTTATTATATGTACAAATTTCAATGGACATGTTTATTTCGAGAACACACATCATTTATTGATCCCCTTGGTTAAGTGAACCAAGTTTGATCAACCAATGAAGGAGTCCTATTTTCTGTACGCACATTTGATGCACTACAAGAACCTATCACTCGGGCCCAGGCTAAGAGGCTCATTGCTTTCGTAACAAATTGTTATTTTACAGCTGGAGCTTCCCTTAAAGGTATTGAAAATGAACCAACGCTTGTTGATAAGGAAGCACCAAAGCATATGCTCATTTGGCACAATGGTGTAACCCCTCGACTAGAACTAAAAACCTGAGAGCTCATGGATGATCACTTTATCGAGGCTAATGAGGTTCCCTAGATGGAGATATGTTCCTTTTTATGTTGTGACATGTTTGTCGGCATCATGAATGCTGAGTCCTCATTCCCGATTTTATTTAGAAGGGCTTTTCTATAATTTTTCATTAGGGCATCCATTAAGGAGGTATTTAGCCTTCCTTAATGATGTCGTAAACCTAGTTTTGAAAACCTTTAAGCTCTAGCTGCATTTTGTTTTTGGAGTTCCCTCCCAAAACACATAATTGTTCTTGTCTAGGTTTACTCAAAGACTTGAATCCAAAGATTTCCTTCCTCATTGTTCTTTTTAATCTTGGAGGATCTTATACTGAGTTCTCCCAATATCTCTCCCTGAGGTGTTCTTTAAGAGAGGAGGTTTAGAAGATTGAAGGAAAACAATTGGAGTGACCTTTGCAAGAAGGTCCATTGAAGTCGCGACTCCCAGTTTTGGGAAGCTTGCGGACCAACTTGTAAGTTAGTGTAGGTTCGTAATTTTGCTTATAGTTTGGTTCTGGAACTTTGGGATTGATTCTCTTTCTAGATTGTATTGAATTGGTCACGAGTTGGTGGTTCTTGGAATTAAGTTCTTGATTTTGTGCAACGTTTATTGAAGATAGCCAATTCTATTTTTGTTGGTTTCCTTTTCGGGCAGCTTGTTCTATTCCGATTTGGACCGTGTTCTGTTTTTGGTGTATCTGGCTATCACCATTATCTATCCTTGATCCTTCCATCCTGTGTTGCATCAACATTCAACCGTTGGATTATGTGTTTGTTTGTGTTAACTAGAGTAATATGGCAGCTTACTGTGCAGTGTCCCTGGGTGCAAAACCCTAAACCTAATCAGCGTGTTATTCCATGGCTTTAGCAATGGCCAAGTATCGCATTTATTTTATATGCCTATGACATGATGTGTCTAGAGCCCGTGAGTGACTCCATTTTCACTAAGATTATGTGGAGACTATTTTATGTATATACTACACTATAGAAGAATGTTTGCTACATTTACCCTATTAGTCGATTTTAAGTTATATTCATGACATGCTAATTCATTGTTAATAAAAATTATAATTGTTGAATATAAAATTTTACCCCTACTTAATTTAGTCGACTCACCTCAATGACATTTTCCTTAAGTATTAGTTTGGAGGATTCTCAGTTGTCGATATTGGAGCGAGTTCTGCAATTTATCAATTTAGTTCTTTTGTAGTCTAAGGTCTTCTCTTGGCAAGATTTATTTTTTCTACTTATATTTTGGCACAGTTATTGTTATTTGAATATTTATATCACACACATTACCATGATATCGTTAATGGACCATTGGATTAGCCCAATTGGTTGGGCCCTAGGAAATTTAGTTTCACTTAAGACTTCCACTGTCTTTTTAATTAAAAATTAGGGTCAAGTGATTCAGTTTGGTTTCAGGCTGAGTCGTTCCCCATTCTGTCTCGGGTCCTTTGGGTGTGACTAAACCATGTTTGATTAATAAATGATGTGCATGCTCGAAATAAACATGTTAAGTGAAAGTTGTATATTTAATGAAAAAATTACAATCATAAATGGACCCATCATTTTATACTCGAACACAACTCAAAATAATTGTTTTAAGAACAAAGCAATATTGAACATAAAATAAATCTCTACCTCAAATGGCTTACCAATGGCTAGACAACGCTAAATTGAATGACAATCCAATTGGTCCAAATTCTTCGCTAATCCTTTGGACCTATTAAAATATATGGATACCAATTAATTCACTTCTCAAAATCCTTTTAAAAATTCGTTGGAACCTATAACTAGGATAAGAACTTACTTGTGGAATTTACGGAACATTCTAAAAAAAATTCAAAATTTTAAACTAGTTCGGTTGTCCACTGATTGAGTCTGGACAGCCACTCCACATGTTTCTCCTCTCACTTCCATGGGAGCACACGCATCCACGAAAGCGTTCTCTTCCACGTATTTGTGAAAGCCTACGCTTCCACAGCGGATACGTTTGTTTCCACAGACGATTTCCAGCAACATTCTAGACAAACTAGACAATCGAAAACTTCCATTTTTCTTAAAAGCTTTCTATTTTCTTATGAAAACTTTAACTTTAACCAACCAAGATATTGTAGAGTGTAAACCAAATTTGTTTTCATAAAAAATTTATAAATGTTCAATCTACTAATCCAAACTTTAAAATCCAACAGAAACAGTTCATCATTAGACCAAAGTTTACAATTTTTACAGCATAAACTAAATTGAAACTCGAGTTTATCTCACAAAAATGTCTGAAATCACCCTCCCCCTCTCGGCCTCTAAAGTTCCATCATGAAAGACCTTTGCTTCTCTCTAAAAATGGAAGTGTAGAAAGAAGAGAAGGGTTTGACCTTTTTAAAATTGAGGGGGCTAAGAGCATTGAAGAGGAGGAGAGGATATTCAGCTGAATTGGGGGAACACTCTTCTCAGGTCTATGGTTTTAAGGTGGTTTCAATGATTATTTGTTTCTACAATGTAAGAGTTTTCGCTTCACACATCATAGACACAAGCAAATCATTGACAAAGATTTTTCTATTGTCAATACTACCAAAGTAATGTAACATGAATTGTGATACGTTTTTATATGTATTAATATTAATTCACGTATTATGTTGTATAACTGTAACAAAATATTGATTATATAGTTTGTTACAGAGAGGAGATGGAGGATACAACTTTTTTTCATAGTAGGATGCATTGATGGGATAAGAGAGAAGAACATAATGAATTGATGTGGAACGGATTCCCTCAAAATATCATCGAGCATGGAGGTTTGCTAACATTGTTTTTAGTGTTTTTTTGGTAGGTCTTCATGAGGAAGAATATACTTTCAATGTCCTTTTCTTCCATCCAATGTCCATGTGCCACATGGGCTTGTTCAAAGTGAAACATAAGTGGAAGTTCAAGCAAATTTAGGAGATATATGAAAAATTCCAAAACTGCTAACAATCTGACCCTTGAGGAGTATTTGACATATTCAACAGCTTATACAATCTTATATCAAAAAGTGCTCTTCTTGAAAAATGTAGTTGACATCACACGTTTTCTAGAATGGGTGTTTTGTGAACATTGAAGATCATTTGCTACGTCAAATGGTCCTTGAACAGAGAGTTATATTTCTACTTGAATCCCAACTTCTCTCAATCAGAGTTGAAGACAACCAACTTAAAAAGAGGACTTCAAAGTGGAACATGTTTGCTCAATTTCTGGTTCCAATGCTTAAAGAATATTTATGTTTTATGTTTGATTAAATTATGTTAAAATGTACTTGGTTTAAGGACAAATGTTAGATTCACTCAACTAGAGCATGTTCGACCCGAACACGTGTCTTTATGAGAGCATTATGATAAGTTGTCTTTAGGATGCTTGCCTTAATTTTGTGGGGGTATATAAGCTCCATTAGGGGATACTTTTAGGGGATTTTGATTCAGTAAAACTAAGAGTCAAGACTTTCTCTTTGCTTCTTGTGAAAACATGCATCTCATTGGACTTGTTTTCAACCAATTTTGAGTTTTGTTTGATCCTTTATGAGAGTTGAATCAATCATTTTCTTCATTGCACTTTCTTCCCTCTGTTCCCTGTGAAGTGAAATCATAGTAAAGCTATTGAAACTCATGAACCATCAAGTCGGAGTTGTCTTTTTCATTGAAGGTAGTCATTAAAGTTGAAGGTTGTGTTTGACATCCCAACTTGCATCAATATATAGAGAAAATAAATAACCCTAATTTTGCGACTCAAACATCAATATATAGAGAAAATAAATAACCCTAATTTTGGATATGGGCCTGACCTAGCCCAACTAGAATTCGGGTCACACTGAACTCTAACAATCTCCACCTTGGCACGAATTCCACATGATAGATCCAATGTAGGCTTCTCGTCTCACCCCAAAATGAATCCAGAACAGTGAATTCTGACAATCTCCATCTTCAAAGAAAGTCCAATACAAGGAAAATGATATGCAAAACTCCAATGAAAAATAACTTCCTCTTCCACATAGACCCCAATTGGGCCAACTCATTATCTGATACCGATCAAGTTCAAGCCATGCTTAAACTTGAGAGACACACTTAGGAAGAAATCACATCTCCTCCATGGTACCACCGAATGATCAGAGATGTCGCAACGAACTGCATGTGAATATGTTGAAAACTCTGCACTGGAATCAATACCCTCGAACACATTCAAAGCATAACCCACTGTAGTAGTTTCACCATATTGTGTTGGAGCTTTAACCTTCCTCTTGGTTCTACCTTTGACAATACCACTCTGATGTGAAACTAAAACTAGTGACGATTTGGTGACCAGATCACTTTGAACATCTGTAATAAGCTGATGTATCGGCTCTGATGTAAATTTAGATATCAACTTGAACTGCACTTGAGAACATGATTTTTTCTAAGTCTTCTCCAAAAAATCTTTAGAAGGTGAATTCACAAATTTTGCAGGTTTATTACCTATCACTGTAGAACCCTGTAACACATACAAATTTGCAGAGCTTCTGTGTCCCTTTAACTTGATGAGAGCACCTCTGCTAATCTTTATATCTCCACCTATAACGGTGAACTTTTACACTTTCAAATCGAGAGTACTCAACGAGATTAGATTTTTCATTAAATCGGAAACATGTAGCACATTACCCAGTGTCCTCATAACTCCATCAAACATTCTGATAAGCTCCAAATTCAAACGTGAACTTTGGCTAGTTTTTGGAGGACACTTCAGAAAATTTGCAACCAAATTCTGCACCAAAAATCTGAAATTTAACCTAAAGTTTAAATGCCCACAAATATTTCACACCTGAACCAAAATTCTCAATAAAAAAACCTATCCCCTATTTCACAAATTTTTTGAAGTGTCAAATCGCAGATCTTATTGCGGTTAATTGGAGGAAGACAGTAGATGAAAACATGAGTTTGTTGGCGATAACTAGTCGAAGAACCTTGGTTGGACACCTATGATCTGAAGAAGGACAATGGCAAATGGTGACCAAAGGTCTGGCAATTTGTAAAAAAAAAAAGACCTGGACGATGACGGGATTTGCGAGATGGAAACAGTACAAAACGAGCAAACAATGGCAAACGAGTAGACTCCTCCTTTTGTAGATAGTGGCGGGCAGACTATGGTGCACATTGACAACTTCTATGCGGCGCACAGCTGGAAGGTCTCAGCTAGGAGACGGAACGACAGCGGTGGCAATGAAACATAGTTCTTCTCTCTGTTTGTTTTTTCTTTTCTAAAGAAGAAAGCTTCTTCCTTTTTTTGAGGAAGGTGATGCGGGTAGCACGAGCAGGCAGGGGAAAACCTTTTCCCTTTTTTTTTCAATTTGCTATTTGTAACAAAAATTGCAAACCCTCACACTTTGTTCGATTCGAATACTGTAACTCTCAACTTCGCTCTGATACCAATTGTTAAAAATTGGTAAAGAGAACCTCAACCAAGCTTTTATACTAATTGTTGAGAATCGAATGTGAAACAAAAAAAGAAAACTGCAAATGCAGGGACACCAAGATTTATGTGGAAAACCCTAACGAGGAAAAACCACGGGCATAAGAGAAATTCACTAATTGAAAATCAAAGTACAATGAGTTTTAGCATCCATATATAGAGAAAATAAATAACTCTAATATTAGATATGGGACCAACTCGGCCCAATTAAAATTCAGGTCATACTGAACTCTAACACAATCTATAAGCAAGAGTTGAAAATGTAGAAACATTGGTTGAGAAGTTGAGGAAAAAATGTGGCCTATATTTAGGGATATGACTATGAACAATTGTCTTTTTATGGAGTTTATGTTTTTTATACTAGGTGAATGTCTTGTATTCATATTATGTAGTTGTAAATATTTTTTAATTGTAGTAAAACTAGTATGCATAGAGAAATCATGTATGTTTCTACATTTTCACCAATTTTCAACTGTTCATGGATGAAACATGTTTGTGTCTCCTGCTCATTTTTAGTTTTCTCAAGGAATGACTCATATCTCTCTATCACTCTCTCTACAAATAGGAAAGACACTTCAATCCTAATGATTGAATGAGTGAATAAGTAGGTGTCCATAATTTCAAAAGAGTAAACTCTTGAGACCAATGATTTTGTAGACTGATGAAACAATCCTTCCACTGATGAACGGTAAACTTGAAAGCAGTCTAAGAATTGTTGCAAGGAATATGACATCTAAACAACATAAGACATGGTGAAGCAATTGAAAATGAAAATACCACTAAACGACATACACATGAATCTCTAGACTATAACAAATCATTCTCACAACTTTGGCTCTCACAATTATATGTTGGTTTATTCAAAAACCATACATGGTTATTAAAATCTACCGAGGTTATTGACCAAGTATCTCTTATCTTTTAAACCATTCATTTCAAGCATAAAAAAGTTTAAACATATATATCATAAAAGCACTGCAAGACATCTCCTTTGACTTTTTAATGGAAACTTAAAAGCAATTTTAAAAAGCAAATATATTGAATACAATTACCTCCTTCCCACCATTAGTTTGTGTTAGAGTTCGGTATGATCTAAATTCTAGTTGGGCCGAGTTCGGCCCATATCCAATATTAGAATTTTTTTTTATTTTCTCTATATATTAATGTTTGAGTTGCAAAACTCATTGTACCTTGATTTTCTATTACTGAATTTCTCCTCTACCCGTGGTTTTTCGTTAAAAATATTTTTCCACATAAATATTGCAATTGGTATCAGAGCTTGGTTGAGGTTCTTTGTACCAATTTTCAATAATTGGTATCAGAGTTGTGTTGTAAGTTACAAAACTCGGATCAAACGGAATTTGGGGTTTTCAATTTTTGTTACAAATTGAAATTGGAAAAAGAAATTGAAAAAAAAAATAGCTGAAGGAAAAATTGAATTTTTTTCCTTCTCTCAACGTTGCTGCCTTCACCAAATAGAGAAGAAGAGAAGCTTTCATTTGATCTTCTCTGACGCCAAACAGAGAACTCGCGCTGCCGTTCATCCTCAGAACAGAAAAGAAAAAGTCACTAGCAGCCACATCACAAACTACCCACCATTTATCGCCTGTTGTTGTCGTCCGTCGCCAAGGAGAGTTTAGCCCCTGCCGAAGTAACTCGTTGACGCATCTCTGCCAAACCATCGTCGCTGACCCAACCATCGTCGTTCATCCTTCGACTTGATCATCGAAATTTGTGCATGATTATTGGGATTTTGGAAAGATGTGATTTTGGGTGAGAAATTTTGGTTGGGAAATTGGAAATTTTCTGGAATTATTTGGGTATCAAAGTTTTGGGGCAGATATTTTAGATTCAGATATTTTTGAGGAAATTTCTAAAATTTTTGGGAAAGATGGGTTCGTTGAAATTTCATATTCAGTTGCTTGAACAGAGTACAAGATTTCAGTTGTGGCAGGTGAAGATGAGATATGTGCTCGCACAGATGGATTTAGACAACGCATTATTAGGGCTCGATAAAATATCCACGACTTGGAGTGAAGAGGAGAAACTTCGAAAGGATCGAAAAGCCCTATCTTTGATACATCTGCAATTGTCAAATAAGATTTTGCAAGATGTTTTGAACGAGAAATTTGCCGATGAGTTATGGTTCAGATTGGAGCAGTTGTGTATGAAAAAAATCTTGACTAGCAAGTTGCATTTGAAGCAAAGACTTTATCTTCATCAGTTGATCGAATGAGGTTCTATTGAAGAACACTTGGTCACATTCAAAGAGTTAGTTTCAGATTTGGAGACTATGAGATGCAAGTATGATGAAAAGGATTTATGGTTGATTCTGCTATATTCGTTACCTGCTTCATATGGTACTTTCAGAGATACGATTTTATATATTAGAGAAAGTCTAACTCTGGAAGATGTTTATGGTTCTTTGTTATTAAAGGAAAAGATGAAGCAGATTGTTGTTGGATCCGAGTCTTGAGGTGAGAGATTTGTTGTACAGGGTAGAACAAGAGAGTCAAACAACAAATGTAGTGAAAATGTTCAGAATTTGAAGGGCAAATCAAAGTCAAGGAACCGTGCTAGAATCTGTTATTTCTGTAAGAAAAAGGGACACATTAAAGCGAAGTGCCGTAAATTGCAGAATGAAATAAAGAGAGTTGCTGAGAAGGGAAAACAATTGTTGACGTCCGGTGAAGTTGTTGTCGTAGAAGAAGAAGACTATAGTGATGGAGATCTTCTAATTGTGTCAGAGGGAAACTCAAAGCCAAACAAGGATTGAATTTTGGATTTAGCGTGTTTGTTTCATATGTGTTACAATTGGGATTGGTTTTCGACGTATAAGGCTGTTTCAGGAGGTGTTCTGTTAATATGTAAATAACACACTTTGCAAAATAATTGTTATTGGTACCGTCAAAATCAAAATATTTGATGGAGTTGTGAGGACACTGGGTAATGTGCGACAAGTTTCCGATTTAAAGAAGAATTTGAATTCATTGAGTACTCTAGATTCGAAAGGGTACAAGTACAACGCTGTAGGTGAAGGTATAAAGATTAGTAGGGGTATTCTCGTCAAGTTAAAGGGACACAGAAGCTCTGCAAATTTGTATATGTTACAGGGTTCTTAGTGATAGGTAATCAGGTTGAAAAGTTTGTGAATTCACCTTCTAAAGGTTTTTTAGAGAAGACTCAGAAAAAGTCAGGTTCTCAGATGAAGTTCAAGTTGGGTTCTGAATCTACATCAGAGCCGATACGTCAGATTATTACGGATGTTTAGGGTGATCCGGTCACCACTTCATCCCCAGTTTCAGTTTCATGCCAGAGTGGTATTGTCAAAGATAGAACCAATAAAAAGGGTAAAGCTCCATGGTGATATAGTGAAACTACTATAGTGGATTACACATTGAGTGTGTTCGAAGGTATTGATTCCAGTGAGGGGTCTTCAATATATTCACATGCTGTTCAATGTGACATCTTTGATAATTCAGTGGTAGTATAGAGGAGATATGATTTCTTCCCGAGTGTGTCTCTCAAGTTTAAGTAGGCCTTAAACTTGATCGGTACCAGATATTGAGTTGGCCCAGCAGGGGCCTTTCGAGAAGAGGAGGTTATTTTTCATTGGAGTTTTGTAAATCGTTTGTCTTGCATTGGAATTTCTTTGAAGATAGAGATTGTTAGAGTTCAGTGTTCTGGATTTGTCTTGTGGTGGACTGAGAAGCATGCATTGGATCTCTCATGTGGAATTGTGTCAAAGTGGAGATTGTTAGAGGTCGTTGTGACCCGAATTCTAGTTGGGCCGAGTCGGGCCTATATCCAATATTAGAGTTATTTATTTTTTCTATATATTTATGTTTGAGTCACAAATCTCATTGTACCTTGATTTCCTATTATTGAATTTTTCCTCTGCCCGAAGTTTTTTCTCGTAAGGATTTTTCACGTAAATTTTGGTGTCCATGCTTGCACAGCTATCTTTTTCGGTTTTACGTTCGTTTGACTACTCATTTTGTAATTATTTTGGAGAATGCAACCCAAGGAGGGGTCATTTGCTAGACAGAAGATGGGAAGTCACAGATGTATTTTTGGTGGTCAAGTAAATTATTAAGAACATACAGGGAACAAAGCACTGTTATTGGTCTTCCAAAAGCTCCAAAAAAGCCTGCCTATAAAAAGGGCAGAAAAATTCATGAAGGAAAACTCTCTTTATATTCAAACAAAAAAGGGCTGGAGATTTTCGCAAAAGATGATGGCTGTGTCCCCATGCAAATGCTTTCTCTTACTGGCTTTGCTCTTTTTCTGTCTCATCAGCATCGTCAGCAGATCAGGTAATATACAACTTTATGTCCTATATTTTTAAAAACCAAAAAATAGAGAGAGAAAAAACTCAAAACCTGAAAAAGAAGTGTCTTTCTTCATGTTTTTCTAATCTGAACTTGTTGAGTGGGGGGTGTTTGGCAGCTCGGAATCATCAAGAAAGAACCGAGAAACCAGAAAGAAAAAGCTACCATGGGGAGAATGTGTTTGAAACAATGGAGGATGAAGAGACAAACTCCAGTGGACAAGAAGACATAGCGGCCATGGATTACACCCCAGCTAAAAAGAATCGTCCAATCCATAACTAAATAACTCAATAGATATAATATATATATATATATGATATGCGTGTTTTCTCTCATTTTCTTCCTGGTTTCTTAATTCTTATGCGTGGGTTTCAGTGTGTCATAATTATAAATCAAACAGTAGAATTGTTTGAATTGTGTGTATGAGAGAATATGGATAGAGGCTGCAAATGGGTCCCTGAATTCAAAAGCTTTGCAACTGTAAAGATTATTCGTATTAAGAAAGATATTTATACATGTTATTTAATTTTGTTTAAATTTTAATGCAAATCATTGATAATATTTAAAAAAAAATCAGATTTACATTATTCGTAAATAGTAAAATTCATTTTTGAAAATTTTATTTTTTCTAATTTCTGCTAATATTGACAATACATGATTGAAAATTTTCATTCAAGACTACTAATTTACATTATTTGGAATGAGGGAGATTTCAATTTAATTTGCATGTAGTAAAGTAATGGTTTCAAAGAATATTCACTCACACATATATTTGCATATAGAGATGGTCAACAAGCGGGCTAGCTCGCCAACTTGCTCGCTCGGGTCAGTACTATAGCGGACAGAGGCTAATCTGATTAATTTAACTTATGACTTGTGAGCTGGCTCGGCTTGAAATTTAGTTTGGATGGGTTTGTTAGGCTCGACTCGTTGAACTTGCTAGACTCATGAGGCTTGGATTGTTTTATTCACTAGGTTCGGTGAGTCAAATTTTTTTAGGCTCGGCTCAATTAGTTAATTTGTCACATCTACTTTCAAATGCACTTCACCTGTTTGCATAAATGTCGGGATGAAAATTTCATCGTGATTTGACAAAAGAGATTTGACACCGTTAAATCTAACCAAAATACTGAAAAAGAAAAACGCAAAATTTGACACCGTGATTTGATATGGAAATACAATGAAAATCAAAGCAAAACTATTTTGCGATTGAAACTTACATATATTAACAAGTTAAACTAAAAAAATCTTATAAGGTATTCGTAACGCAGTATCATCTCCCCCGTCTTAAAAAGAATTGGGTCACAGAGCTCTAACAAAACTCTTATCTTTTGTCCTGTACATTTATATGCGAAGGAACATTTTCAAGTATTAAGGGCTTTTGGGGGGCCATATGAGAAGCTTTCTAGTTTCCACTTTACACCTTTCTCTTTTCTACTTCTTTTTGTGATGTCTAGTATATTTTCCAAGTAAATGCAGACAAAAATGTTCTTTCTCATTTGTTTTTAAAGTATTTTAAATATTAAATGTCGATCAGCCAGAAATGAACAATGGCGATCAATTTAGCTCACATCCATGATGGTTTTTGCAATATGGGATTTAGAGATAAGCTGTTCTTCTAAAACATGAAGAGGGCATGAAATAATATTCAGATATCAAATTGAATTTCGTACTATATTTTGATAGTAATTTAGTCATAAACCTGGATTACTTGAAGAAAAAATGCATTATCAAACCGACAAAAATAGGTTTCAATCATTTTCAGATAAGGTAATGATGACGATCTTCTTCCGGCAACGTGGGACTGCCTTTGCCTATCTGATGAAATTTCAATTACACTATTTGATTGAATATCACGTTAAACATTAACACCATGATCGTACATAAGTTGGTAAATGTAGAAGGACAACATTGCTTTACAACATGTTATGGTAGGGATGTCACGAGACCAGCCGATCAATCGAACAAACTCCATTATTTTCCATCTCATTGTTGAACCCCTCTGATGAGCTGTCATGGCAACTGAAGCTCCTCGGTATAAACACTCCTATGGCATGGAGATAAATTTTAGGAAATAGTTTTTTAAGACAGTTTTCAAAATATAAATACGGATAATTGATCCATTTTCTACGTTGAGCGCAAACAAGTTGAACTGCAAGGTTTTGTTATGTTTAACCACTGAATTGTAGGTAAAAGTTTTTTCTGAGCTTAATTCAGAGACAATTTACAGCCAAGTTAAAGTGATAGTGAAGTAGTGGCAGGGAAGAAGCAAGCCTGAACGGGCACAGGGCGACTAGGAAAAAGAAAGACGATGAGAGGCAGGTGCATGACCCGCGAAGTGAGGGGCTCACGGTGCGTTGCAATGCTTGATGGCCCGCCATTTCCCGCAGTGTGTTGTCTTGGGCTGCGTTGTTTCCTTTTGGTTGGGTTTTTTCTAGACACTTGGATGTGACAGCAGTCTGTTTCTGCACGCGTCGTTCATTCTAAGTTTTAAGCTTTTATTAATTGTATATTTGGGATAATTTTTTCTCATTGAAAAACATGCAAGGGATTTGATGTGCCTGGCCACTACCTTAGTATTTAATTTAAAATTTTGTTATATTTATATTTTTACTATTAAGTTGGTTATTTAGTTTAGAGTTAGGGTTTGTGTTCTAAGGGGTTGTTTTTGAGTATTGAATTAAGAAATTAGAAGTTTCTCTTTAGAGAGTTCTTGATAGTTACCTCTCAGATTTGATACCATATCATTCAATAGTGGTGAGCTTGCGTGTAGTAGTTTTAGTGAAAACTTCATTTAACCTGATCCAGGTTAGAACGAGAGCGAGTTTCCATACTCATTTTCATTTCTTTTTTATTTGTTAATTCATGAATTCCTTTTCATTGGAATATCGGAGTTGCCCTTTCGGGGTTTGAAAGAAGTTCTAATAGTCGTGAAGGAGTCCTCATGTGTTTTGGGATGGAGGGCTTGGTTCGGGGAATTCGAATTCCTCCTAATAGGTTGCTAAATATGGAATCAAGTTCGCAAAGTTTTTTTGCCTTGTCAGATAGACCACTAATTGTTCACAAGTCAACTGTAGATTCAATATGAAAGAGCTCAGGTCGACCGCTACTGTTCAACAGGTCGACCACAACTTGTCTAGAAACGTTTAATTTGAAATTGTTTGTTTTCCAATCGACCACAATTCTACCGGTCGACCGCTTGCTTCCAAAAGGCACCTGAATTGAAGTCGACTGGAAAACAAACAACTTCAAATTAGACGTTTCTAGACCACGTGTAAGTTTTACTCGATATCATTCATTATATATATATAGAAAGATATAAGGAGTAAACTAAAACTTTAATGATTAAATCATTTTGACTACGAGGAATAAGGTGTCCTTGAGTAACCAACACTCGAACTATATTCAATGTCTGAAACATTGAGTAGTGAGCTTGGTCAATATCATCATATTGGATTCTCAAGCAGGATAAGCTATTTGACACTGCACAATCTTGTACCTACGATAAATCTAATGAGCGATCTCACTTAAGGCAAATCAATATTTCTAGTAACCATCTAAAACTTCATATCACGATTGGTTACTTGAAGGAGTGTTACACCTACATAAATTATGTAATGTTTTTCTTTGCAAGTTGTTATTAGCAATCCAACTAAGGATGGTCATCATAGTAAAATCTGCAAATTTTTAACTGATAAATTTTTTAGGCATATTATTCTTGTTTATTGATATTAAATTGTTTCACGATGACTTGAATTTTTATCACTCGTTATCATTTGAACACGTGTAAGTTTTGGTCAAATAGGCAAACCGATAAAAATTTTACAACTACCACTTGTTTAGAAATCCAAAATAGTGTTAGTTAAATAAAATAAAATAATATATTAATATAGATAATATAATATATTATATTTACATATTAAATAAAATTTTAAACCAAAAATTTATAAAAAGAGAGATTGCTGTAATATCCCGAATTTTTATAGTACTAAGTATGAGATTAAGTGAGAATGATTATAGTTATATTGGATGTTAATAGTATTAGTTTGGATGATTTGGGATATACTGTGCTATGGTTTGTGAAGGAGCAAAAAATTAAGTGTTTATGTGATGTTAGTTGTGTGGTGTGGTCGATTAGTTGAAGGAATGATCGACCCCTGTTAGTGCAGTGGAAGAAATTGAAAGGCTTTGTGGTTTTGTGGTTGATCAAGTGGTGAGGTGCGGTCGATCACGGTCTAAGTAGAATATTACAGAGACAAAATAAGTAATTAGCGGTCGATCATGTGTGAGTATTGATGATCGACCAACTTCATCAAGAATTGTGAAATTTTAGGATTTGTGGTCGATCAAAGCAGGAATTGCGGTCGATTATGGTAGGTAAAGAATGTACTATTGAAATTTGCGATCGATCATCCATTAGAAGGTGATTGATCAGTTTTTAGAGAAAATGCACAGAGTCTGTTTTTAAGCTGTTTTGTGGTCGATTACCTAAAGGGCTTGATCGAACGGTAATTCGAAACATCGCTTGAAACTAAAGTGATGTTGTATTCTAATTGGAGGATGGTGCAACTAGCACTCCGTGGATGCACCTGCATTCCTCCACCTATTCCTCCACCTCTAGATGGCTATTGGAGAAGTGTAAGGTTATGGAAATATAAGGCCAAAAGAGGGAAAAGTTTGAGAAAAACCAGTGGGTTGCTGAAAGTTTAGAGAGAAAAGGAGAAGAAGTCTGAAGAAAAAGTGTGAAAGAGAGAGAGAATCGTAAGGGAGAGTTTGTGAGAAAGTGAAGGTAGAGTTCTGGAGAGGAAGGGAAAGTCTCTGGAGATTCAATTTTCTCTCCTCTATCGGGTTCTTCTGGTATTCAGAGCTCTTTCATGATTTTCTCAAGGATTTGATTACTATTACAATCTATTGGAGGAATGCTATACATATATGCTTGACTGTTAAGTTGGATGTTGATGATGTCTATGATCTCTGTGATTTGGTAAATGAAATTTTGTTTGAAATTTGGAGTTGGAAATCAGTGATTGTATAAAGCCATTGTGATGTTACTACTATATTAGAACATGTGTATTGTTGAAGATTGATGTTCATAAAGTGTTAATTTGGTTACTGCCATATGTTTGGGTTTTAAATCTGGCAATGTACTTTATGCTTATACATTGTCAAGTTGGAATATTAAATTCTATAGTTGGTTGAAATGAAACTTGAATCCTATTGCTTTATGGATTTCTTGCTATACGGTTAGGTAAGCTCCATGCCTTGGATTTTTTGAGGATGTTTACATTTTGTTGGTATTAAACTATAAGTTAGAGAAAGATTTTGGTTAATTATTAGTGATTAAGAGTTTGGAGAAACTTTAGTGTGCACATGAAATGGTGGTATCTTTATCAATTGTATTGATGATTATTTATTTGATTTTGAAGGTATTGGCAAGAAGAATTTTAAGTGCTAAACTTCCTAATGACATAAGGTAAATGATATTGTATGTTTTTAGCCTATTGGCTTACATCACAAGAGAATAGGAATTGTTTGAATTGTTGTGTATATAACGTTATTATTATGATATGGTTTGAATAATTGTATGCTTTCATATTGTTATTGATATAAGGATAGTATTAATTGTTAAGGAAAGATTAGAAGTGGTTGTTTGATGGTTGATAAGAAACACTAAAGAAAGAAATGAAAAAAGGTTGCATTGTTATTGCATTGTTAGAGAATAATAGAATTGTATGCCTTCATATGCATTTCATGCATTATGGTTTTGAAAATGGATGCAAGTGGTTTTATGCATATGTTTTGGAAATGAAAAGGATATTATATGGAAATAAACATAAATAGGTGTGAAAAGATTTGGGTTCTTGAGTTGGCTGCCCCACGTGGGCTTATATGGTGCCACTCTACCTTGTACAGTGACATCTCTAACTCTTGGATGAGTAACTGGAACTAAATAAAAATGGAATAAATGGAAATAAACGTTGTGATGTGTGAGTTCTTGAGTCGGCTACCCCACGTGGATCATATGGTGCCACTCTACCTTATACTGTGACATTTCCAACGCCTAAATGATTAAGAGAAAGTAAAGTTTCAGTTAAAGGTAAAGAAAAATGAAAACGAAAACTGTATATATTTTTATAAAGATGCATGGCGTGTGCATTGCATATTTTATAACTCATACTAAGCGTTAGACTCATAGTTTAAGTCATGTGATGTAGGAAAGGAGTCTATGTGTAATACCCCAAAATTTTGTTGTGCTAAGCATACGACTCAAATGATAATTTTGGGGATGGTAGAAGCTGAGTTGCACAAATAAAGATATTGGTCAAGAGAAACGTATTTGGGAAAAGTGAATTATGATACCCAATTATGTTCATAATTAACTTATGGGAATGATTGAAGTTAATTGAAAAATCATTTGATGATATTTGGAGTTAGATTGAATGATATCAATTAGATTGACAGTTAGTGCAGTTAAAAAGGGAAAATCTACTTTGATATAATAAGGTTAAAGGTATAAGATTTATACTATTTTAGGGCATACTGAATTTAGTGATAAATAATGTGAAGGAAGAATAGTGAAACATATGGTATATATTGAGGTTGAATATTTGGAAAAGTGAATTATGGTTTATGAAGGGTAAATATATATATATATATATATATATATAATGGGGTATGCACATACATATGTTTTCACATTAAGGAATAACGTGTGTAATCTGGAGAATTAAACAACAATACTTAGATGAAAACGGGCAGTCGTTCAGGGTGGTTGATCGATGAGGTGTCGATCGATCGACGTCGTTGACCGGCGTTTGAAGTTGAAGGAAATGTGGTGGTCGTTTGTGGCAGTCGCATGAGTGTGAGTCAAGCGACCGACATGATCGTTTGCCATTTGGGAACAAAGAAAATTGTGGTCGATCGAGTGAATGGTGGTCGATCGGCTACTGATGAAAATTGATTGACTACCATTTATGGTGATAACCTAAAGATGATAACCGTCATCTAAAGATGAAAGGAATCGACGTTTGAAACGTCTGGATGTCAAAGAGTTGCTGGACATTGATGAGGCTACATCTCTTTGCCTTTTGTCTTCATGCAGATGGACACTGAAGAGTCACGTTATGTGGTCTATAAATAGAGAGAGTGGGATGAGTGTTTGACAGAGAAGAGAAAACTAAAGCTTTACTCTACTAAATTTTTGAGGAAAACTGTGAGAGTCTGAGAGAAGAGATTAAGCGTAAGAGAGTGACGATTTGATGTGGGTGGCATTTTATATGGGTTACTTTGAAGTTCTGTTGTTAGAGAGAAGATTTACAGAGAAGAGAAACTGTGATGGGTGTTCAGTGAGTGATCGAGAATGAAAGCAGTGAGGTATTGTGAAAGAAAGTCTCTGAAGATGAGAAATCATGAGGGTTGCTAAGCTTGGTGTGAAATGCTTCTGTGTTTTGGAAAAGTGAGGAAACTGTGAGGTTTTTTTGATGAAGGAGAAGAGGTATTGAGGATAGTGTAGAAGGTATGCATTAGTTATTCTTGGATATTGCACAACGAGCATGAGTTATTGTTTATATTCAGCTTGGTTTATGCATATATATATATATATATATATATATATATATATATATATATATATATATATATATATATATAATTGGTTGATGATATGGGTTTCATAACTATTACGTTGGATAGTTGATTCTGATTTGTTGTTAAGTGGATTATTTCAATCATATTATTATTGATCATGAATGTGAGGAATTATTGGACTATGGCATAAATGATTAATGGCATAAATCTTTATTGTTTGTTTAATTGCTTGTTATGAATTGTATGTTTATTAGATTTAAGTTCAGTTTCTTAGTTAGCATGGATCACGTTTTAAGGATTCGATCGAGGAACACGTTAAATAGGATTTATGTGCACGACAATGTTAAGAATTGGAATGCTAAAGTACATGAAAATGGAATAAACGTAAATAGCTGTTTTTGTAACACCCCAACTTTTTAAGTTGGACAGTTATCGGGGTATTACCAAGGGCGTATTTTGGGCATTAAGTCTAGAAGTATTTCCGTCAACATTTTCTCCGTATATGGGATGTAATCAACTGTGGGGAATATGAGAATATTACATTGCGTATTTATACGTGTCATTTTCTGACGTGTGTTTATGGGGGAAGTGTAACAACTTGATCCTAAAACTTTTCGTTATACGATGTAATCAAACTGTGGAGATAAAATTTCATGATACAACTTGTTTCTTTACGCGTTAAGTGGTGACTTTTAAATTCTTGTGAGTTATTCGGATGAAAGTCAAAGTTGAGAATGTGAAGGAAGTGGAATTGGGGTCTTTTCGAACGCATCCGAATGATTTCGGATGACGAGAACGTTGTACGTTTGAATCTGTCCGAATTCTGGACGAATTCGAAAGATGCGGACAACATCTCGGACGAGGCGGACGTTGTGCATTTGAATTTGTTCGAATTCTGGACAAATTCAGACGATGCGGATGACATCTTAGATGTCATTTCTGCGTCCGAACTCTGAATTCGGACGGTATGAGCAGAATTCGGACGCATCCTCTCGTCCAAATTCTCCCTGTTCAGCGACAAAACTGATTTAAAATTAGATGGAGAGCGACGTTAACCAATAAAAACTCGGTTTCTCGACACAAAATCACATGAAATGGCCAACCAATAGAGATTTGTTCCTTGCTCCTCTTGCCTCTCATACGGGTTGTCCCAGGTGAGTCTTTATTTAGCCCCAATCTTCATTCATCATCTTCATCTTCGTTTCTCCTGGGGAGGTTCTGTTGGAGTGAGAAGGCATAGGAGAGCTATTGTTTGTGAGGAGGCTCGAATACAAGGGTAAGAAAATGGGTCGTCGTTGGCTTGAGGAAGCCCTACCCACAAGTAAAAATGTGTGAGTGCGTGTAACACCCCGACTTTTTAAGTGAGATAATTATCGGGGTATTACCAAAGGTATGTTCATTGGATGAGACTATAATTTATAAGAATTAATGTAATTAAAATAAAATATATAGTAATTAAATTCAATTATAATCTATATGTGATTAATTGGAGTAATATTTATAAGTGGAGTTTGTCGTTATATAACTGAACCGATTCAATTAGAGAATTGGTTTAGCATTCCTCATTTAGTTTGGCTTTTGACCATTTGACGAAATGAGAAAATGGGTGACATTAAGTTGGAAATTTGGATTATAGTGGGATTTAATTAAATTGTATTAATTATGATTAAAAAGGATAAAGAGGGAGAAGTTAAAAATTAGGTTAAGTATTCTATTTGGAATAGGAGAAAACGTGAAGAGAGATATGAGAGGGAGAGAATTCTGTTTTTGCCTCCGGCCATTTCAGATCTGCAGAACAAGACTTAAAGAGTGGAATTAAGAAAATGAGAGGAGGGAGAGACCAGATCTGCGAGAGAGAGATTAGTAGGGAGAGGGGCGACGTGTGTGAGCAGGAGGCGTCGCGGGTCTCGACATCCGACGAACGAGATGGGTCTCCGAGTGACGATGACGGACGGCTGCGACGAAGTGAGTTGCGCTGGTGGATTTCGCGGGCGGCGGCGTGCAGGAGGCTATTGACGTTAGGGCTCGGGTCATCGGGGATGTGTCGGACTTCACAGATCGTTTAGGCGTGAGGTATGGGTATCCAGATTTGGCGTCAACCATCAACGATCTGTCGATTTTTGGTCATGATTGGTGTCAATGAATGGTGCGTCGTCTGGATGGTCGGCGATTCACGATGGGATAGCGTGAATCTGGACAGGATGTAGCCGACCTGCGACTCGGTTATGACTGACTCAGGTATGTCCGACTTGATCTGGACGGTTCGGGTCTTCTCGCCTGGTATAATTCTTCTCTGTCGATTCAGTCTTTGGTTTCTGCTGAGTCCTAAATTATACCGATTTTGTTGGGACCATTGTGGTTAATTTGATGTTGCTGGATTTGAATAATTAGTAGGATTGTGTCAAGAATGTCTCTATTGTGTGGTTATGCCTTGAATTGGGTTCTGTCAATGGTTTAAGTAGAGAAGATTGATGTCCTATAATTGTTTTAGTTAATGGAGAATAGACATTCTAGTAGAGTTATATGCTGTAAATGGAATTTGCATCATTAGGTTCTCTGTTGCAAGCTGTTAACTCTGTACGTTGGAACGATATGTCTGTTGCCATTCTAAATTGGGTCAAAAGATAAATAGATATGTCATGTTGGTTGTTGAATTATGCATGTGCGTTGGACTAATTCATGCATGGTGATATTGAAATTAAATGTTCCACACGTTGGATTTATGCGCTACACATTTAGACGACTGTTAGTTTTGAGATTCAGATTTTTGGTTGTCAATATATATGAGAATTGTTATTCAGGCTAATTGGATTATAGCATTTTAGCACGACATTGATAAGAGGTTTAATATCATACTTGTTTTGGATATGTCATTTGGATTTATATATTCTGGATATTTGGAATATGTTAAGTGTGTGGAATTCGACTAGAAGTTATTAACGGGTAAATGTGCTAATTATGAAGGTATTGGAAAAAGGAAAGTGAAGGACAACATTAAGTGTGCATGCGCGACAAGTTTCGAGGTAAGGATTAAGGATTGTTTTGGCCATTGAGGCCCTATACCACAAGTATGGGTGCGTGAGTTTATGTCAAGTGCTCTGTGATTACCTTATTCCTAATGTTAGTAACTGTTAGTTGATGGTATTGATAGTTCCTTGGTTGCTCTACTACTATTAGTTTCTTGGTTGTTTTACTGTCACGATTCCTTAGATAATATCTTCTCATTGCCTCCTTGATTGTTTGATAGTGTAGCTTCCTTGTTATCAATTATTCTCTTTAATACAAATGTTTAGTTTCGGTGATGAATGCTTAAGGATGAAGGTGAAGAGCATAGAACGGTGAGTGTATGAATTGCGATGAGCATGAATGAATTGAGAAGAGTTCTCTACTGCCTTTTGTTCTTTACTTGTGGTAGTATATATATTCGTCGTATTAAATTGCCGTCAATTCTATTTAAGAGCATGATAGATTCTTACTTCGTTCTAGCATGATTCCTTCATTCAGCTTGTGCATATTCTGCTATATACAGTTGAACAGGTTTATTGATTAATTGAGCATGTTTGTTGACCAATCAAGCATAATTGTAATAAATTCTTGATGCATAAAAATGAACTAGGGTCTAGACTTTTGATAGCATGTCTAAATTTGTAAGCATGTTTAATTAACTAACTTGAGCAGAATTTTTAATCAATAGATTTAAGTTATGTCATGTTTATTTATCAATTGTAGCTAACTAATCTTGAGCATGCAAATAGTTAGAGAAATAATAGTATATTAATTTAACATAGTCATGTCATACTTAACTAATAACCTGGTTAACTAAATTGCGAATTGATAGTAATATGCGTAAGTTAAGTTACATGAATATGTTTAATTAGCATGCAATTAACTAGAATGAACATGTTAATCAACTATGGTAAATTGTTAGAATATCGTAATCTCTAATCGAGTATGTAAATTGACTAGAATGACCAATTATAACCTTGAGCATGTAAATTAATTAGGATAATTAATTAGATGATAATTATAATTCCTCTTGAATATGTTAATTTAATTATGCTTACTTCTATGTGTACGTCACTTGTGATTGGTCTTATCTCCTTATTATTGTGATTTATATGTATATCCAGACATGTTCCCAGTTAGTTCTATAATTGATTCCCTTGTTATGCTGAACGCTATTGGGTGTTCCAACGTTATTGCTTGCCTTTGTGTACTTGTCCTGTTATTGTCGCTTCTTTTATATGCTTTCTTAATTCAGTTATTTTCTTTTATATGCGCACTTCAATTTCATTAACGATGTCTTATTTTAGAGTTACTTTCTTAATGCACACTTCAATTACATAATCGTTGTCTTACTTTACTAGAGAGTAGAACAATAAAGAAGAAAAAAAAAAGGAATGAATGAAATGTGGAAGAGTTAAGAGTTTCATTGACTAAGTGAATAGATGTTTTGTTAATTGTTTTCTTGTATTGCTTACGTTTCTAGGTCTTTAGCATGTTAATTTCTATTAAACCAAGACATGAATAGTTAAGTGGAATACAAGTACAAAAATCAATGTGGGAGCGTTTTAAATTAATAGGATAATGTATTAGAATAATGACTTAGTGATATAAACGTCAGAAGCATGTAAATGGATTAGGAAGTTAACTAGGATAATTAGTATGATAATTTCTATAATTTAATATTATGAATGCTTCTTGTTGTGCATTGTTCTAGTATTAGTAGTCTTCATTGTATTGCGTTTCAATTGCTATTATTTAGTTACTTCCTTTTACCTGTACTTTCAACTCTATGTGCTTCTATTATAGTTTGTTTTCAATTACTTATGTGCGCCCTTTAATTGTTAAAGTTATGTTATATGCATCATGCGTCATGTTATGTTGAGAATGTATGTTCATGCATCATGTAATAGAAACAAAGTAGGGAGTACACCCACGGGGGTGGTGCTCACATGCATGGTGAGGAAAGAAAAATGTTAATGAAAAGCCAAAGGAAATGAATGAAAAGAAAAGGGAGTTAGGAGGCGGATGGGTAGCGGTCCTAGTCTGATAATTAGGAAATGCTCCTACCATATTGGGAACGGGACCTAGTTATCCACAGGAGGTTAGGTCCGACCCACTATACCATCCCATACGGGTCTTCTAATCTTCAGCTTGAAGTACGAGTAAAGAAAGAAATGAAAGAAAGAAAGAAAGCAAAGAAAGAAAGAAAGGAAAGAAAGAAAGAAAGAAAACGTAAATGAAAGAATTGGTTTGGGTGGCCCCCATTCCAAATGAACTAAAGAGAGGCATTTCATAATTGCATTTCCCTTTTTCCTTACTAAGTCATTTTAGACTTACAGTTGCTTGTGGTGTAGATGTAGGTACTGTACGTAGAGGAATGCTTGAACTAGGAGTAGCAAAAGATAAAGAACAAACAATAGCAAGCAGGGATGATGGGTTTGCACGCTCGAGGGATGCTTACGGCTGGCTAGACAAAAAAAGGGTAAAAGAAAAACTGTTTTAATTAAATTAAGTTGTAATAAATCGTATTTAAATGATTTGGTTTCTTTAATTGAATTGTATTTATGCTTCCACAACGTTTTACATTAATGGTTTTGATTTCACGCTTCCGCATAAGTTTTAATAAATGTGATTTTATATTGAGTTTTATGAAAGAGTTAGTAGCGATCCTGTAGACGCACTCTAATTTACTTTCAAAAAGAAAATTCAAATTTTTACGTATTTTAAAGGATTTACGAAAATCCGGGTCGTTACAGTGTGTATGTAGTGATTCCCTTCCAGTTAATAAATCTCAAGTTTCCTAGATGTAGTGACTCTGGTATTTCCCTTGGTTGCTCTAGTATATACGTTTCTATTCTGTTGCAATGATTCTTCTATTCTTTGTGTTACGTCTTATTGTTCTATAATCCTTGTAGTTGCTTCCAGTTGCTGAGTAGTTGCTTGTTGAACATTATTAGTTGCTTTACTCTCACGTTTTCTTAGATGCCTTGCTAGTTGTAGTTTAGTTTTCTTTTGTGATAAATGTGAAAGTGCTGGTTATGCTTGAATGTAACAAAGGGATGACGTTTAAAATGGATGCGAAAGTATGAATGAGTTCTTAACGGACTTCTAGTGACGTTAGGGATACTTTTTTGTGGACTATAGGCTATTTGTTCCTGATTGTGGGATGATAGATTGACTTGGGTGTGGTGTTTAACCTATTTCTATTGGCCTTTAAATAGCATGATTTATGGTTTTATTTCCTTGCTATAAACACCTTTTGTAGTTTATTTCTTGGTTATACAAGCATGTTTACCGTTATGTTCCTTTAGTGGTTGAGAAGCATGTTCGGCGTTGAATCGGTTTCTTTACTCGCTGAATTCTTTAAGTCACATGATCTGTAGTCTAACTCGTTCCTAATATTTCGTTGTTTGTTTTGATCCATTGTGCCGCTGTTATTGTTAATATCGAAGCATGTCCCACTATTGTTCTTGATCTATTATGTCGCTACTATTATCATTATCAAGGCATGATTCGCTGGTTGTTTAGATCTACTACTCACTACTGTATTAGCCAAATAAAAGCATGTCGAGTATGGGTTACCATTGTTATTGATAATTTAGAAATATGTTTTGGCTGCTTGATTTCGTTATCTCTCGCTACTATTTATAATCAATTAGGAAGCATGCTCTACGTTCCATTTCTTCATTTAAATCGCCTTTCTATTACTGTTTTGAAGCATGTCTCGCCGTTTGTTTAGATTTGTTATTTACTGCTATTTTAGTTATTCAAAGAGCATGTTCCATTGCCCTGTCCTATATTATTTTGCTGTCATATATGATCGAGGAAATGCATGTTGCTGTCCTGTTATAATATTTCACTTTTGTGGTAGTCAACCTGAAGGCATGATTAGTGTATTATTCTGTTATTTATCATCATTTGAGAAACATGTTCGCTGTTACATTTCGATCAATATTAATTGCCATTTTTAGTCGTTTAGGAACATGTTAGGATATTTCATTTCATTATATATTTCCTTAATTGCACGTTGCCTTACGTCGATGAAATTCGTTCTGTTGTAAATTTCTACTATATGATTCCATCTTGTTCATAGCTTATAGGATGTTATCTACTTTATTTGAAATTGATGACAACGCATGCTATTGATTTCCATCATTTCTTACGCATAGTTAAGTTTTACGAGTTTGGATAATTATACTTAGTTAACCTTAGTTCGATTGCTCGACATGTTATCATAGCGTTCTACGTAGATACACCTTGCTTTCCTTATGTGTTATGTTATGCTATTTTATTGCGAATTTCCTTAAAAGTAATATTGTTTGATACACGTGTATGTGCTAGTCTAGGTAGGAGTGTCCTCATATACTCATATAATAGAAACATAGTAGGGAGTACCCCCTTAGGGTGGTACTCACATGCATGGTAAGGAAAGTAAAATGATAAGAAAAGATGAAGGAAAGGAATGAGGGAGTTGGGAGGTGGATGGGTAGCAGTCCTAGCCTGGCAATTAGGAAATGCCCTTACCTCATCCGGAACGGGACCTAGTTGCCCATAGAAAGTTAGGTCCGACCCACTATACCATTCCATACGGGTCTTCCAATCTCCAGCTCGAAGTACGAGTAAAGAACGAATGAAAGAACGAAATGTAATGAAATAATTGGTTTGGTTGGCCCCCATTCCGAAGGAAACTAAAGAGAGACATATGCAGTTATTTTCCCCCATTTCCTTACTGGGCAAAAGCTCACTCTTTACTTGTGGTGTAGGTAACGAGGTATTCTGCCAGGGGTTGTAGAGGAGACCATTCCGGTGGAGCTTGCGGTTGATCCGATAGAGACACCAGCGGAGTAGTAGTATGACACTAAGTAATGAAGACAGAGAAAGTTATAAGGGCTAAAATCGAATTTTTTTCTTTTTACGAACACTAATTTTTCCTTTATTGCCCTTACTTTAATATTATTCGGAATATTATGTAGGCCTTACTCGAAAACTCAAAATCTTGGATTTTAAATTAATGTTTTTCAATGTCATTTTTCGTTAAACCGTTAATCACAGTTCCTTGTTTTCGTAAATGGAAATTTCTTGTCTAGTTACACTTCTACAACTTTTATGAACAAACTTTTATATCGCTTCTGCAAATCGTAAGTAATAGTTCTTCACTATTTAATGAATGGTAAAATGAGTTTTTTGGTAACGGTCGGATTTAGTACTCTGATAACCCTTTTTATGAAAAGATTTGTTTTAACTCTGAAACTCGTAGTTTTTAGTAAATGTAACGCACTTTTTAAAACGGTTGAGAATCCGGGTCGTTACAGTTGGTATAAGAGTAATACTACTACTCATACGTTTTGACGCGGAAAACCTAGACTTGACGGGTAATGTCCTCCAACTGTAAGTTTTTCCTTATGTTTTAAAATTGCCTACGTAGATTAATTGCACGATAATGTAGAAAATGTATTGAACTGTAGTAAGTTTTTCCCTTATATTATTGAAACGTTCGTTTAAATTAACTGCACCATAACGTAGAAATATGTAGAACTGTGATTAAGGAATATGTTCTCCTGAATAATTTATATTTTCTTTTAACAATTCTTCCCTTAAACTTATTTGTTACACTATAATATGAACACGTAGGAGATTAGCAATGGCTAGAAGAGGAAGAGGACGTCTGCCTGGATGGGAGATGCACCCCGGGCACTAGATCGTCATGAGAATCATGGCTGGGACGAGGCTCTGGAGCGTCTGGCCGCAATTATATAGCAACAGGCATGACAGATGGAGAGGCAAAACAGTTTATGGAGCAGCAGTCTCGTTACATGGAGAGGTTCATGGACCAGGACCACAGGCACGGTAATGGGAACCACCGTGATATGCAGTTACAACCGGTTCTGAGAGGGGCCGGGTGGGAGAGGTTCCAAAAGCTCAAGCCGCCCGATTTCAATGGCGACGTATATGATTTCTCAGGAGCTGAAGAGTCGATCCGCTCCATAGAAGACAAGTTTTCCTTCGCTGAGATCAGTGAGGCGGAGAAGGTTAAGTGTGAGGCCTATTACTTGAGCCACAGAGCCCGATTCTGGTGGGATACAATCAAAGCCTCCCTGGATGTAGTGGTCCTCACTTGGGATGAATTTAAGGAGTTGTTTAATGACAAGCACTTCAATCACACGGTCCATACCCAGAAGGAGATAGAGTTTATGCGCATACGACAGTTGGGGACTGTAGCAGAGTGTGGACAACAATTTGAGGCCCTATCTCATTACGCTCCACACCTAGTGGCGGTTGAGGAGCGTAAAGTTCAACACTTTGTACGCGGATTGAGGACTGAGATACAGGAGGTAGTTATCAAGGCTGGCACCGAGGGTGTCGCATATTCAAAGATGGTGTCCAGGGCTTTAGCCGTTAAGGGAGTGAAGTTCTCAGCAGCTAGGCAAAGAGAGGCTAGTCAGAAAGTATGAAAGCCTAATCCGGGCCATCAGTCAAGAAGAGGTCCTCCCATGACCCAGGGGGTCAAGCGCCCAGCTGGGATAGAACCGCAGCAAAGGCCAGACAAAAGGCCCATGATACCAACGACCAACACTCCTCCACAGAATGCCCGCCCGAAGTGCCAGAAAGCACATCTTGGTGAGTGCCTGGCAGGTTTCGAGAAGTGCTTTTTTTGCGGAAAGCCGGGCCACATAGCCAGAAATTGCCCAATCTGGCACGGAAACCAGGGAGTTTTGGCCCCATGAGTCTTTGCTATGTACGGGACTGAGGAGGATGATCAGCCATCGATGCTAGCAGGTACACCTTATTTAATTAATGAAGATTATATATGTGATTATGATTGTTTTGTTTTTCCTCTAGACAAAATAGGGATTTACCTTTGAATAAATAACTTACCAAATCCCCTCAGAAACAATCTACATGAAAGAGTGTACAGCTTATGTCCTATTTGATTCGGGTGCTACGCACTCGTTCGTCTCTACCAAATTCTGCGAACAGGCGAACTGCTTCTCCGATAGCACCAATTATACGCATCGAGTGATACTTCCTTCTGGTGACCGACTGATTACCGATGGAATGCTTAAAGACTATGCGGTGGATATTAATAGCCATTTATTTCATGCTAATCTCATTATTATGGATTTGAAAATCTACGACGTCATAATTGGGATGGATTGGCTAGTAGCGCATCGTGTAACTATCGATTGTAAGAAGAAGGAGGTCCACTTTTCTACTCCGGGTGGTGAACGACACACCTTCCAGGGGACTAAGGAAAGAGGAAAGTTTGCGATTATCTCTGCACTCAAAGCAGACAAGTTGCTAAGGAATGAGTGCGACAGATTTCTAATCAATGTGATTGACACTACGACGATCACCGAGGTTAAATTGGAGGACGTGGTGGTGGTGCGCGAGTACCCAAATTTCTTTCTCGATGATCTACCCGGTTTGCCCCCAGACCTTGAAATCGAGTTCAAGATTAATTTGCAACCTAGTACGGATCCTATTTCTAAGCACCCATACCAGATGACATCCGCCGAGCTATGAGAATTAAAAGTACAAGTAGAGGAACTTGTCGCCAAGGGGTTTATCCGAACTAGCTTTTCTCCTTGGGGCGCACCTATATTATTCATCAAGAAGAAAGATAGGACTTTGAGGATGTGCATTGATTACCGAGAACTGAATAAGGTGACCATCAAGAATAAGTATCCACTACCCAGGAATGATGATTTGTTCGACCAACTAAGCGGCGCCATGGTATTCTCGAAGATTGACCTGCGATCAGGTTACTACCAGTTGAAGGTCTAGCCTGAGGATATACCAAAGACTGCGTTTCACACACGTTATGGGCATTATGAATTCTTGGTGATGTCATTTGGGCTGACTAACGCCCCAGCGGCCTTCATGGATTTGATGAACTGGGTCTTCCAAGATTTTTTGGATAAGTTCATTATTGTCTTCATCGACGACATCCTAATTTATTCCCAATCAGAAGAGGAGCATTGCAAACATCTATGAGTGGCCTTATCTATTCTCAGCCAACACTAGTTGTACGTGAAGTTTTCTAAGTGTTAGTTCTGGCTAAGCAGGATTGGTTTTCTGGGCATGTTATTTCTGTTGAAGGCATATCGGTAGACCCTGCGAAAATACAGGTAGTTGTAAACTGGACACTGCCGAAAAATGTTGGAAAAGTGAGGAGCTTTCTGGGGTTAACCAGTTATTACAGACGTTTTATCGATGGATTTTCCAAGATCGCTTAACCGCTCATGAGCATGACTAAGAAGAATGCCCGGTTCTGGTGGTCTAGTGTGTGTGAGAATAGTTTTCAAGAACTGAAGCGTAGACTGACTACGGCCTCAGTGTTGACATTGCCCACGGAGGATGGTGACTTCAGTATTATTGTGACACATTGAAGAGGGGACTCAGTGGAGTTCTTATGCAGCACGTGAAAGTTATCGCCTATGCATCCCAACAGCTTAAGGTCATGAGCAGAATTACCCCACTCATGATTTGGAGCTTGTAGCCATTGTCTTCACTCTCAAGGTTTGGAGGCATTATCTGTATGGGCAGCGCTGTAAGATATATTCAGATCATAAAAGCCTCAAGTATATCTTCACCCAGAAGGAGTTAAATATGCGTCAGCGACGGTGGCTCGAATTTGTTAAGGACTACGACTGTGAGATTAAATACCATCTTGGGAAGGCCAATGTTGTTGCGGATGCTCTCAGCCGCAAGATTTCTGTGCTGAGCATAATATGCAGGGAAATGTCTACCGAGCTTCAGAGGGACTATCAGGGACTCGAGATGCAAATGGTCCCAGCACCTCTGGATGTGGTATTATCAAAATTAACACTGATGTCGTCTATTATTGAAGAAATCAAGGAGGCTCAGCAGAATGATGCAAAGATTTCAAGCTAAACCCTGTGGTTTGTAATCGGTGATTCGACGGTGCGACTAAAGATCTTAAGAGAAGCCCACTCTTCCAGTTTCTCTGCACACCCGGGAAGTAATATGATGTACCGAGATCTTAAAACTCATTACTATTGGCCCAACATGAAGTACGACATTGCCAGTTATGTGTCTGAATGCCATATATGCCAGCTTGTTAAAGCTGAGCATCAGCGACCTGGTAGAGTACTCCAATTATTACAAATTCCTCAGTGGAAATGGGAGCACGTCACTATGGATTTTGTCACTTGTTTGCCCAAGACGGTTAAGGGTTACGATGCTATTTGGGTAATTGTTGATCGATTGACTAAAGTGTCGCATTTTCTGCCCATGTCTATGACATATACAATTAATTAGTTTGCCGACTTATATCTCAAGGAAATCATCCAACTTCACGGTGTTCCAGTTTCTGTGGTATCGGACCGTGACCCGCATTCTACTTCGGCATTTTGGAAGAGTTTGAGCAGAGCAATGGGCACAGAATTGAAATTCAGCACAACGTTTCATCATCAGACCGACGGCCAAAGTGAAAGAACTATTTAGACACTCGAGGATATGTTGCGTGCCTGTGTTCTCGAATTTCATGTCGGGTGGAGTAAAATTCTACCGTTAGTCGAGTTTGTATACAACAACAGCTTCCAGGCCACTATAGGTATGGCATCCTACGAAGCTTTGTATGGGAGGAAATGCGGATCCCCCTTGTATTGGGACGAAGTTGGCGAAGTTACACTCTACGGGCCTAAAATGGTACAGAAAATAGTTGAGTCTATGGCTCTAATCAAGCAGAGAATATTAGCAGCGCAGAGCCGCCAAAAGAGCTACGCAGACAACCGACGACGGGACTTGGAATTCAACGTAGGGGATAGTGTATTCCTGAAGGTATCTCCTTTCAAGGGCATTGTTTGGTTTGGAAAGAGGGGAAAGCTCAATCCCCGATACTTGGGACCTTATGTGATCACAGAGGGAGTAGGACTGGTCGCATATAAGTTACAGTTACCAGATTCTAGTACACGACGTCTTCCATGTGTCTATGCTCAAGAAGTGCCTCGGCAATGCTGCCGTGTTGACTCCTTCCGATGTTAATGTCGTGGTATAGCCCAACCTGATCTACAATGAGAAGTCTGTCCAAATCCTCGGCTCAAGAGTAAAGGAGCTACGGCGTAAACGGATTCCATTGGTCATGGTTCTATGGAAGAATCACTGTCGCAAGGAGGCCACGTGGGAGAAAGAAGAAGATATGAGGACTAAGTAGCCTGAGCTGTTTAGTAGCTAAATTTTGGGGACCAAAATTTTTGTAAGGGGGGTAGGATGTAACAACTCGATCCTAAAACTTTTTGTTAAACGATGTAATCAAACTTTGGAGATAAAATTTCATTACACAACTCGTTTTTTTACGCGTTAAGTGGTGACTTATAAATTTGTGGGAGCTATTCGGATGAAAGTCAAAGTTGAGAATGTGAAGGAAGTGGAATCGTGGTCTTTTCAGACGACTCCGAACAATTTCGAACGAGGCAAACGTTGTACGTTTGAATCTGTCCGAATTCTGGAAAAATTCGGACGACATGGACGACATCTCGGACGTCATTTCTGCATCTAAATTCTGAATTCGGACGGTACGAGCAGAATTGAGACGCATCCTTTCATCCGAATTCTCCCTATTCAGCGACAAAACTGATTTGAAATCAGATGGAGAGTAACGTCAACCAATAAAAACTCGGTTTCTGGACACAAAATCACATGAAATGGCTGACCAACAAGGATTTGTTCCCTAGTCCTCCTGCCTGTTGTACGGGTTGTCCTAGGTGAGTCTTTATTTAGCCCCAATCTTTCTTCATCATCTTCATCTTCGTTTCTCCTGGGGAGGTTCTGTTGGAGTGAGAAGGCATAGGAGAGCTACTGTCTATGAGGAGGCTCGACTACAAGGGTAAGGAAATGGGTAGTCGTTGGCTTGAGGAAGCCCTACCCACAAGTAAAAATGTGTGAGTGCGTATGTAGTAATTCCTTTCAGTTAATAAATTGCAAGTTTCCTAGATGCAGTGACTCTGGTATTTCCCTTGGTTGCTCTAGTATATACGTTTCTATTCTATTGCAATGATTTTTCTATTCTCTGTGTTACGTCTTATTGTTCTATAATCCCTGTAGTTGCTTCCAGCTGCTGAGTAGTTGCTTGTTGAACATTATTAGTTGCTTTACTCTCACGTTTTCTTAGATGCCTTGCTAGTTGTAGTTTAGTTTTCTTTTGTGATAAATGTGAAAGTGCTGGTTAAGCTTGAATGAAACAAAGGAATGACGTTTAAAATGGATGCGAAGTATGAATGAGTTCTTGACGGACTTCTAGTGACGTTAGGGATTCTTTTTTGTGGACTATAGACTATTTGTTCCTGATTGTGGGATGAGAGATTGACTTGGGTGTAGTGTTTAACCTATTTCTATTCGCCTTTAAATAGCATGATTTATGGTTTTATTTCCTTGCTATAAACACATTTTGTAGTTTATTTCTTGGTTATACAAGCAATTTTACCGCTATGTTCTTTAGTAGTTGAAAAGCATGTTCGGCATTGAATCGGTTTCTTTACTCGCTGAATTCTTTAAGTCACATGATCTGTAGTCTAACTCGTGCATAATATTCCGCTATTTGTTTTGATCCATTGTGTCGCTGTTATTGTTAATATCAAAGCATGTCCCATTATTGTTCTTGATCTATCATGTCGCTGCTATTATCATCATCAAGGCATGATTCGCTGGTTGTTTAGATCTACTACTCACTACTGTATTAGCCAAATAAAAGCATGTCGAGTATGCGTTACCACTGTTATTGATAATTTAGAAATATGTTTTGGCTGCTTGATTTCGTTATCTCTCGCTACTATTTATAATCAATTAGGAAGCATGCTCTACGTTCCATTTCTTCATTTAAATCGCCTTTCTATTACTGTTTTGAAGCATGTCTCGCCGTTCATTTAGACTTGTTATTTACTGCTATTTTAGTCATTCAAAGAGCATGTTTCATTGTTCTGTCCTATATTATTTCGCTGTCATATATGATCGAGTAAATGCATGTTGCTGTCCTGTTATAATATTTCACTGTTGTGGTAGTCGACCTGAAGGCATGATTAGCGTGTTATTCTGTTATTTATCATCATTTGAGAAGCATGTTTGCTGTTACATTTCGATCAATATTAATTGCCATTGTTCAGTTGTTTAGGAACATGTTAGGATATTTCATTTCATTATCTATTTCATTAATTGCACATTGCCTTACGTCGGTAAATTTCTACTATATGATTCCATCTTGTTCATAGCTTATAGAATGTTATCTACTTTATTTGAGATTAATGACAACGCATGATATTGATTTCCATCATTTCTTACACATAGTTAAGTTTTGTGAGTTTGAATAATTATGCTTAGTTAACCTTAGTTCGATTGCTCAGCATGTTATCATAGCGTTTTATATAGATACACCTTGCTTTTCTTATGTGTTATGTTATGCTATTTTATTGCAAATCTCCTTAAAAGTAATGTTGTTTGATACCCGTGTATGTGCTAGTCTAGGTAGGAGTGTCGGAGTGGTACTCACATGCATGGTAAGGAAAGTAAAACGATAAGAAAAGACGAAGGAAAGGAATGAGGGAGTTGGGAGGCGGATGGGTAGTGATCCTAGCCTGGCAATTAGGAAATGCTCTTACCTCATCGGGAACGGGACCTAGTTGCCCATAGGAGGTTAGGTCCGACCCACTATAACATTCTATACGCGTCTTCCAATCTTCAACTTGAAGTACGAGTAAAGAACGAATGAAAGAACGAAACGTAATGAAATAATTGGTTTGGGTGGCCCCCATTCCGAAAGGAAACTAAAGAGAGACATATACATTTTTTTCCCCCATTTTCTTACTGGGCGAAAGTTCACATCTTTACTTGTAGTGTAGGCAACGAGGTGATTATGCCAGGAGTTGTAGAGGAGGCCATTCCGGTGGAGCCTACGGTTGTTCCGATAGAGACGCCAATAGAGTAGTAGTATGGCACTAAGTAATGAAGAAGAAAAAAGTTGTAAGGTCTAACATCGAATTGTTTTCTTTTTACGAATGTTAATTTTCCCTTTATTGCCCTTACTTGAATATTATTCAGAATATTATGTAGGCCTTACTCGAAAACTCAAAACCTTGGATTTTAAATTAATGTTTTTCAATGTCGTTTTCTGTTAAACCATTAATCACAGTTCCTTGTTTACGTAAATGGAAATTTCTTGTCTAGTTACGCTTCCGCAACTTTTATGAATAAACTTTTATATCGCTTCTGCAAATCATAAGTAATAGTTGTTCACTATTTAATGAATGGTAAAATGAGCTTTTGGTAACGTTCGGATTTAGTACTCTCATAACCCTTTGTATGAAAAGATTTGTTTTAACTCCGAAACTCGTAGTTTTTAGTAAATGTAACTCACTTTTTAAAACGGTTGAGAATTCGGGTCATTACAGGAAGTGTTACGGGATGGAAGTTAATTGAGAAAAATGAGAGGCATGCTGTCCAGGGCATTTTTGGACTCCTATGAACGACACTGTGGACGATTTGAGTCGTCCGCAAGTGCATTCCACACACAACGTAGGGTTGGGAGGACTCCGGACGTGATTCTGCGTCCTGACTGCACTATGTGTCAGACTTTCGGATGAGTCCGGATGAGTGCAGACGTGGATTAATTGCGTTCAAATTGCCTCTGTTCAAATCCAGGGCACTTTTGGATGCTATGCAGACGATTGTGGATGAGTAGAGGCCTCGTCCGATTTGCCTCTATCCGATTTTAGACACCTTCGGATGCCTGCGGATGATACATGCGGACGCTGTAAAGTGTCCGAATATCGTCTGCGGACGGTACGAACAAGACGAGGACACCAGTCCTCGTTCGAAGCCACGATTTAGCCAGCGAGATTTTCGCCTTGCGGATGAATGCTGACGAGACCATCACGTCCGTACCTCCCGAATCAACCCAGATCTACGACACAACTGATTTAAAATTAGAGGAAAATGACGCATAGCCAATAAGAACCCGATCCTCCGATAGCAAATCGCCCTCCAGACCACGCGTAGCCGACCTCCATGCCCCCTACATGTATGATTTGTCTCCTCTAGGTACAAATGGACTCTTCTGTCAAGTATAAGCCATTCTCCCCTTCCAATTGTGTTTTCCTTCCTGCGAGAGAAGTTCTAGAGAGTGAGAGAGAGAGAGAATGCAGCGTGAGAAGTGAGTTTCTGAAAGGGAGAGCTGAACTAGTGTCAGAATGTGAAGTGAGGGAGCTAGGAAGTGGAAGGGTGAGCTGAAGCAAAGAGCTGTTGGAGCTGGAACCGTGAGCTGCTGGTGTTGCTAAGGAATGGCTGCCTCTACTTTAGGTCATCAAATTGGTAAGGAAATAGGGGTGTCTTGGCCATTTGGAGGCCCTACAACACAAGTATGGGTGTGTGAGTTCTCTGTTAGTTTCCTGAATGTTTGCTATAGATAATGTTAGCTTATTTTAGATGATGATTCCGTGAACTGTTATTTCCCTAAGATGATCTTCTGTGTAGAATCTGAGTAGATTAGTATACTGCTCTGTATTATTATGTGGTTAAAATGCCTTGAACTGTTGATGCTCTGTAGGTTTCCTTGCCGTTGGTTGGTTATTTCCTGTTATATTTTCCTGGTCGATTCCTCGCTGTAGGTTACTATGAGCTCTGTGATATTTTCTTTCATTGATTAGCTCTGTTTATTGTCTGTTATGCAATACAAATGCTTTGTTTGATAAAGAGATGATGAATGTGAGAAGGGTGATGAGCGTTGAAAGTGTGAATGACAAATGAATATGTGAAGTCTAGAAATAAGTTAGGAGTTCTATTTTTGATACTGAATGCTTACTTGCTGTCTAGTTTTCAACCATAATGCTGTTATTTCCTTGCTATTGTCCTGCCATTAATTGTTTGTTTTATTCCCCTAATCTAGTATGTTTACTTGTTAATCAATTTAGTTAAATGTTAATCAATAAATGCTAATTCAAGGAGTATACTAATTACTTCAGTTAAATAATAAGCAATTAAGCGTGTTAATCGATTAGGATAGCTAACTAGAATCGATGAATGTAATTAGTTCTTGAGCATGTAAATTATCTAGGATAACTCACTAGAATAATAATGACAAATTCTTGAGCACGTTAGTAACTAGGATAAAGCATGTAATTGACTTTTAAGCATGTATAATTAATTAGCTACACATGATTAATCCTCTTTCTTTCTTGTGTATGTCTAATGATTAATTGACTAGAACCTTAAACTAGTAATTTTAATGTCTTCCATGAGCATGTTAATTAACTAGGTTAATTAACTAAATGTGATTGCTTAGTAAGCATGTTAATTATAGTCGACAAGCATGCCAATTAACTAAAATAACTAAATAAGACAATAATTGAATTTCTTTCTTGTGCATGTAATGAACTAAGTTAATAATAATATGTTATTTTTCCTTGTAAATATTCTGTACAATTCTCATTTCCGCAATTTCCTTTAATGTGATTATATTGTCTCTTGCTGCAATTTTCCTTACTATGCTTTACCTTATTTAAGAATAATGAAGATGCTTTACGTTGCTAGAAAAAAATGGAAAGGATGAAAGAAAAACGAATGAACGTAAACGAATTAAGGGTTTCAGTGATCGATGTTTTACATTACCTTTGTTATTATCTTCTTGGTATTGCTTATAATCTTGTTTATAATTACTTGTTCTTAGCAAATTATCGTCTACTAAACCCGAGTATGATCATTTAACTAGGACAAAAGCATGTAATCAACCCTTGAGCATGTAATTAACTAGAGTGAATTAATTAGTAAGTACCTAGACTCAAACATGTTCAATTAACTAGCTATGTATGTTAATCCATTAAAAGCATGTTTAATGAATTATAGTAAAAGGCATGTTAAATTATCTAGAGTAATAATTGTAATCCTTTCTTGAGCATGTAATCAACTTGAGCATGTAATTAATTAGGATAATAACTAGACTATTAATTATAGCATGTTTAATTTGTTAGAATAAAAGCATGCTGAATCAACTAGAATAAGAGTTACCAATTTACAAGCATGTTTATGTTATTTGTTGTTAAAGCACGTTTTCATGTTTAGTGTAGCTTAGTCTAACAAGTATGTTTAGTTAATTGTAATTCATCGCACGTTTACTTTATTGTCCCTTATTGCTCATAGCTTCAATTCGATATCGTAATCTATTCCCTGTTATGCTTTGTTGTATGCTTTCAATTATTGTTGTTCCTTATATGCGCAATTTCAATTATAGTTACTTTCATTTCAATGTGTAATTCTATTATTGTTAATGTTATGATATAACGCATCATGCATCATGTTAGGTTGAGAATGGATGGTCATGCATCATGTTAATAGAAACCAATAGGGAGTGCTGCCAAGGGTGGTACTCACACATGCATGAGTGAGGAAAAATGTTAAGGAATAAAGAAGTAGAAAATGTTCAGGATGAACGGGACACGTCTATCACTGGAATAAAGCCTTGAGGGCGGGATACGCCTGAAGGGAAAAGAAAATGAAAGGGAGTTGGGGGTAGATGGGTAGTTCGAATCTAGCCTGGCAGCTAGGTTACCCCCTCACCTGGTCGGGAAAGGGACTAGTGTGCACACAGGAGGTTAGAAGCCGATCAAACTAAGCCATCTCAAAGGAAAACCTCCAATCTCCAGCTCGATATACAAGTAACGAATGAACAAACGAACGTAATGAAAGGTTGGATTGGGTGCCCCCATTCCAAAAGAACTAAAGAGAGTCATAAGCATAATTGTAGTAACCCTTTTTCCTTACTGGGCCATTAGGCTCACGTATTACTTGTGGTGTAGGTACAAACGATGAACAGATAATAAGCAGATAATAAACATATAATGGAGCAGGGGTGAAGGATTTGCACGAGCGAGATTGTAGCTAGCCAGACTAGAGCAAGAAGAGGGCACAGTTGTAATGAAAGTGTATTTAATTCTTAAGTTTTCATTTCTCTTAAGTGTATTTAATTATTTAGTTCTTTCATTATGTTCCTGTATTAATGATTTACGCTTCCGCAATGTTTAAAAAAAATGATTTTGTAACGCTTCCGCACTTTATTAATTGGATTTTTGTAACGAGTTTAACGCAAGGATAGTAGCTGTCTGGTTTAGTGTCGCACTCTGATTTTTTTTAAAAGCGATTTCAACGGTCTTAGTAAAATTTCAAATTTTTACGCATTTTTAAGGGAAATACAAAAAATTGGGTCGTTACAGTTTTTGTGGACCGGTTGGTTACGCCCGACACAGATACCAAAGATAAGTAAGTAACTGTGGTTTGGTTGGTTATGCCTGACACCTAAATCAAAGATAAGTAAATAGATGTTTGTGTGGTTTGGTTAGTTACGCTCGACACATAAATAGATTAAATAACAGTAAAAGACATGAACAATAAATAATGGTTTTTGTGGTCCAGTTGGATACGCATGACACAGAAATAGAATAAATAATAGTAAAAGATATGAACAATAACAGATAAGCAAAAACTGAAAAATGTATATGATGTTACAAAAATTATATGTGCATTTTATGTTTTACGTTTATACTGTTTACTGAGCTTTAGGCTCATAGTTAGGTTCCATTGATGTAGGTAAGGAGCCGATGATTGGATAAAGCTCAGAAAGGACGTAGCTGATGGAGTATTGCCGGGTTGGGCGTTTGTGCTATTGGCGACATTGATATTGAGTTATGGCTCACAAAAATGAAATAAATGTATTTAAATATTTTAAAAGCTTTTAAGTATTTTATGACTTCAAACTGTTCTAAGTTAATGGTTTACTTGTGTTTATTTAATAGTTTTTAAACTCTGGGTTTGTGGTATTTAAATGTAAAAGACTTTCGCTGTATGTTTACTTTGAGACTTCCCCTGTATGTTTATTACTCTGGTTTTCCATTATGTAAATGATTTAAAGAAAAGAAAGTTTTTATACGGATAAATTTACGGGATGTTACACCATGGGTTTATCAGAAGGCGCAACTAATGGAGTATTGCAGTATTGAGCCATTTGTGTTGTAGGCAAACTGACCGATGGTTTATGGCTCAATGTAGCAAGTTTTATGATATTATATTTTTGTATTTGTGCCAATGTTTGTAATCGATCTTAAACAATGCTTGTGACTGTTTTCTATACTTGTGAACATTATGGTTTATAGATATGGCATGATTGATATGGAACATGTTTGAAATCAAAGATAAAGACTTCCACTACACACTTTAATGAAAGAATTTGATTTAAGAATTTGATTTAAAAAGGAAAGTTTTAAATTTTATGCATTTTAAAAAGAAAAAGTGTTTTTAAATTGAAATGTTTTAAGAAAAGGGAAAATGGGTTGCTATAGTATTGTATTAGAGCATAACCGGGTCAGCGTCATTTCTATAGACTACCAACAGTGCAAAACTTAATACATGAATGCTTTATTAACTGTAAGTATTAGTTATGTTATGTTATGTTAAGTTATGTTATATTCTTTTATATTATGGAATTAACATGCAGGGAAATATAATGGTGGGGGAAAGAAGAGGTCGTGCACGTGACAATAATGATGAAAGGAATGTGGTTGCTGGTCGGGGAATTGCTGATAATTTGAATGAACAGGATGATGCAATAGGACACTTGTCTTGCCTTGTGGAGTGTCAGTTCCACTATATTAAAAGCCTTATGGAAAGGAGGAAAATGGACGTCCTCATCCAATTGTACCTCGTAAGGAAGACGGATGGCAAAAGTTTAGACGTTAAAGCCACCAAGCTTTGATGGAAGTGTATCGAAACCATCTCGGGCTGAAGAAAGGGTTAGATCCCTTGAGGATATGTTTGAATATGCAAAGATCGAAGAATCTGAGAAACTTTCATGCGTAGCTTTTCTGTTAGTCCAACATGCTAGATTCTGGTGGGACACGATAAAGGCAACTCAAGATACCTAGGTAATGACTTAGAAAGAGTTTAAAGATAGTTTCTATGATAAGTATTTAACTGAATAGTTAGAACTCAGAAGTTGGTGGAATTTGTACGTTTACGTTAGACTACTTCAATTGCTAAATATTTAAGAAAGTTTGAGGCCCTTTCCCAATTTACAACTCATTTGGTAGCCACCAATGATCTTAATGTATACCAGTTTAGGAAAGGACTAAAGGTAGAAATATATCGAGGTATCAAAATCTATGGTACGGAAGATGAGCCATACTATAAGATTGTGTCTAAAGCTTTGGAGATAGCAGAAGCTGAAATTCAAGTCATTAAGCAAAGGAAGCAAGTAAAAAATTTAGGAAAAATAATTAGACTCAAACAGCAATGGTCAGAAAAATAAATGAAAAAGCAGTAAAAATGACACTTGACAATTAGGACCAATATGCAAAAGATAAACATACGTGAAATGAATTGGATACTACGTTGATTAGAACCCGTAAAGCTAATCCATGTGCTAAGTGTCATAAGAATCATATGGTGAGTGTAGAGCTGGTACTAGACAGTGCTTTAAGTGTGGTAAGCAAGGGCATTTACTTAAGAACTGTCTGATGTTAGTAAAAGAATAAGAAAAAGTAGCTCCAAGAGTATTTTTATCTTATGCGGATCGAGAGGATGAGTTGCCCACATCCAGACCAAGTATAATATGTTTTGATTGATTTTAGAATTTCATTCTTATATGTTTGTTTTAGTGTTTGTGTTAACTCTTTTGTACGGTTGATAGTATTTTTTTAGTAGGTGTAGAATATGTTTAGAGTCAAATTTTGAGGACAAAATTTATGTAACGAGAGAGGATTGTAATATCCTAGATTTTCATAGTGCTAAGTATGAGATTAAGTTAGGATGATTAGAGCTATATTGTATGTTAATAATATTAATTTGGATGATTGGGATATACTATGTTATGATTTGTGAAGGAGCAGTAAATTAAGTGTTTATGTGATGTTAGTTGGGTGGTGTGGTCGATCAGTTGCAGGAATGATCAACACATGTTAGTGTGATGGAGGAAATTAAAATGCTCTGTAGTGCCGTGGTCGATCAAGTGGTGAGGTATGATTGATCACAATCTAAGCAGAATAATACAAAGACGAAATAAGGAATTAGCGGTCGATCGTGTGTGTGTATTGATGATCAATCGACTTCATCAAGAATTGTGGAATTTTAGGATTTATGATTGATCAAAGCAAGAATTGCGATCGATCATGGTCGATGCAGAATGTAATATTGAAATTTGAGATCGATCGTCCATTAGAAGGTGATTGATCAAGTTTTAGAGAAAATGCACAAAGTCTGTTTTTAAGCTATTTTGTGGTCGATCACCCAAAGGGCTTGATCAACCGGTAATTCAAAACGTCGCCTAAAACTTAAGTGATGTTGTATTCTAATTGGAGGATGGTGCGGCTAGCACTTTGTGGATGCACCTACATTCCTCCACCTCCAGATGGCCGCTGGAGAAGTGTAAGGTTTCGGAAATATAAGGCCTGAAGAGGTAAAAGTTTGAGAAAAACCAGTGGGTTGCTGAAAGTTTAGAGAGAAAGGGAGAAGAAGTCTGAAGAAAAAGTGTAAAAGAGAGAGAGAATCGTGAGGGAGAGTATGTGAGAAAGTGAAGGTATAGTCCTATAGAGGAAGGGAAAGTCTCTAGAGATTCAAGTTTCTCTTCTCTCTTTGGTTCTTTTGGTATTCAGAGCTCTTTTATGATTTTCTTAAGGATTTTATTACTATTATAATCTATTGGAGGAATGCTATACATATATGCTTGACTATTAAGTTGGTTGTTGAAGATGTCTCATTTCATGATCTCTGTGATTTGGTAAATGAAATTCTGTTTGAAATTTAGAGTTAGAAATCAGTGATTGTATAAAGCCATTGTAGTGTTGCTGCTATATTAGAATCTGTGTATTGTTGAAGCTTGATGTTCATGAAGTGTTAATTTGGTTACTGCCATATGTTTGGGTTTTAAATCTGGCAATGTACTTTATGCTTATACATTGTCAAGTTGGAATATTAAATTTTGTAGTTGGTTGAAATTGAAACTTGAATCCTGTTACTTTATGGATTTCTTGCTATATGGTTAGGTAAGCTCCATGCCATGGATTTATTGAGGACGTTTACATTTTGTTGGTATTGAACTATAACTTAGAGAAAGATTTTAGTTAATTATTAGTGATTAAGAGTTTGGAGAAACTTTAGTGTGAACATGAAATGGTGGTATCTTTATAAATTGTATTGATGATTATTTATTTGATTTTGAAGGTATTGGGAAGAAGAATTTTAAATGCTAAACTTCCCAAGGACTTAAGGTATAGGATATTTGTATGTTTTTGGCCTATTGGCCTACATCACAAGAGAATAGGAATTATTTGAATTGTTGTGTATAAAGGTTATTATTATGATATGGTTTGAATAATTGTATGCTTTCATATTGTTATTGATATAAGGATAGTATTAATTGTTAAGAAAAGATTAAAAGTGGTTGTTTGATGGTTGATAAGAAACACTAAAGAAAGAAATGGAAAAAGGTTGCATTGTTATTGTATTGTTAGAGAATAATAGAATTGTATGCCTTCATATGCATTTCATGCATCATGGTTTTGAAAATGGAAGAAATGGTTTTATGCATATGTTTTGGAAATGAAAAAGATATTATATGGAAATAAACATAAATAGGTGTGAAGAGATGTGAGTTCTTGAGTTGGCTGCCCCATGTGGGTCATATGGTGTCACTCTACATTGTACAGTGTTATCTCTAACGCTTGGATGAGTAACTGAAACTAAATAAAAATGGAATAAATGGAAATAAACGTTGTGATATGTGAGTTCTTGAGTTGGCTGCCCCATGTGGATTATATGGTGCCACTCTACGGTGATATCTCCAACGCCTAAATGATTAAGCGAAAGTAAAGTTTAAGTTAAAGGTAAAGGAAAATGAAAATGAAAAATGCATTTGTTTTTATAAAGATGCATGACATGTGCATTGCATATTTTATATCTCATACTAAGCGTTAGACTCATAGTTTAAGTCTTGTGATGTACGTAAGAAGCCAATGGGTTTATCAGAGGGCACAAATGATGGAGTATTGAGGTATTGAGACTTTTGTGCTGTTGGCAAACTGACCGATTGGTTATGGCTCAATGGAGCAAATTTTATGATATCATATTTTGGTATTTGTGCCAATGTCTTGTAATAGATTTTAAACAACGCTTGTGATTGCTTTCGGTACTTGTGAACACTATGGTTTATAAATATGGCATGATTAATATGGAACGTGTTTGAAATCAAAGATAAAGACTTCTGCTATGCACTTTAATGAAAATATTTGATTTAAAAAAGAAAAATTTTAAATTTTATGCATTTAATAAAGAAAAAGTGTTTTAAATTGAAATGTTTTAAGAAAAAGAAAAATGGGTGACTACAGTCGCTCACTTTTTCCTTTGGTATAGAGAGCAAGGGTACAAGAAAATGAAGCAAGTTTTCGTCATCAATCTGGGTTCCAAACATCTAAATATTTGAGTTCAAATAGGTGTTTTCAAGAGTACGTCAAATCTAAACCTTTATTTCTTTAGTTTTCATTGGAAAATTCGATTTCATGCTTAAAAACTTAAAATTGTTAGTCAAAGTCGATGTATGTGGATCGATATTTGGTTATAAAGGTGTTAGTGTGACTTTTATAGAAAGTTTTGCCAAAATAATGAAAAAATTAGATAATTTGAGACTTTACGCTAAAAAATTGAATGTCAAAATTAAAGGTTATTTCTATCACGCCCCAAAGAGAACTTGAGATAGAATAGGGAATGACCCGGCCTAAAAACAAATTGATTCGCCCAATCCTTTCTAAAACTTAGTTACATTAAAGAGCAGTGGAAAACTCAAATTAAATAAAATAGCTAGGGCCCAACCTGTAATGCCCAGACAAATTCTCCCTGTATTATGTAAATATTTTATTGTACAAACGAATATTTTATAGATGAAGATATGTCCAGTAATCATTAATTTGGGGCTTGGTGTGGTGTAATTGATGGAAGAAATATTTTGGGAAATTTTAAGTGAAAAATTGTCACGGATTAAGCATTTCTACATTTTTGGTCGATTAGCGGTCAAAGCTGGGTCAAATGTTTCGACTGAAAATGCATGCTGGTGACTTTTTGCATTTTGGATCAAGCCGAGGTCGAGATTGGACATGGTGCCTCGACCTAAACGCGTTCTAAGCCACATTGGGGGTTTTTGATCGTTCTGCGGTCGACGGGTGGTCCAGTGTGGACGAGGAGAATTTGAATCTGGCAAACTTATTTGACCATTTAGTCGTTCCACGGTCGACAGGCGATCGAGTGCAGTTGAGGACCGTTTGAATCTGTTTGCATTTTTGGACATTTCGGTTGACATAAGGTGAAGGCTTCAGACGTCTTCCTCAACCGAAAACGCAATCTGTAAGGAAAATTTTGGGAATTCGGTCGATACGCGATCGAGGCTTTGGACGCTTTCCCTTGATCGAAAAATCAAATTAAAGCCAGAATCTCGCTTCTGCCTGACATAATCTCGTCCCTTTTCTTCAAAATTCTCCCGATAATTCTTCTTTTCTCTCTCTGGAAGGTGGTGAAACATGAACGCATTTATGGCAATGTTGGACTTTCTTCTATTAGAGGTGGGTAGATGTCCATCAGCTGTCTCTCTCTCCCTCGTCTATAATTGATGGTGTGGATTACTTATGGAACTCTACCCTGAGAGCTGCGACTGAGAGTAAGATGGGAGCTACATTTTTCTTTTGTGAGAAATGAGTGTCCCTATGAGCTGTGAAAGAATTTTTGGAGTGAGTTGTTGTTGGTAACTTCCTGGACGTGGCTGCTATGTCCGAAGTACCGTGACTGTGAAGTGAGTTACTGAAGATTTGCTGCTCTACTAATGGTAAGGATTAGGATGTAGTTGGCCAGAGGAGGCCCTATATCATGGGTTGCTTGTCGTTGATGTTGAATATCAAATTTCTTTAATTGCTGTGAGATGATAGTGTACAATAAATAAATGTAGAAGATGTCGATTATCTATATGCATGAAAGACTAACTCTGGCAATAGAAAATTGTTTAAACTATGGGTTGTGAAAAAGGGATGTTGCTTAAGAAATTACGCTGTCAAAAATTGCTTTGTTAACATGGAATGAGTTTTTTCTTTTATGTTTGCCCTGGTTATTGAACTATAATTTTGCTTGATTTCCGTTTGATGACTCTACTGTCTTAATTAATAGGAGGGACAAAGGAAATTAGCCAATGCTAGTGGATTTGATATAGTAGAATGACTTGTGTTCTGGATAATCAATTTCTAAATCTGTTGAATGTCTAAATATTGCTCTAGCTGGATGTTATAAATTGTTAAGATTAAATTTTACTCGTGATAGTCATTGTATCACCCCGACTTTTTCAGTTGGACAATTATCGGGGAATTACCGAGAACTTTCTAGAGCGTTAAGTCTAGGGGTATTTTTGTTATGTTTTCCCCATGTACGCAATGTAATTAAGTGACGGGGTAGTTGGGACATTACATTGCGTATTGATACGTGTTATTTGATGACATGTACTTATGGGGAAAGTGTTGTGAGGTAGGAGTTAAGTGAGAAAATGTGAGGAAATGCTGTCTAGGACATTTCTAAACGCCTACGGACGACACTGCAGACGAGTTGCCTCATCCGCAAACACCTTGCACACAAGCGGAATGGGTTGGGATGACTCAGGATGTGATTCTACGTCCTAATTGTACTGTGTCACGGATTTTTGGACGAGTCCGAACGAGTGTGGACGTGGACTAGTCACATCTGATTACAATTTGTCCAAATCCTGGATAGTTTCGGATGATTGTGGACGACTATAGACGTGGGGTAGCCTTGTCCGATTTGCCTCTGTTCGATTTTGGGACACTTTCGAACGCTTGCGGACGCCATAATGCATCTGAATATCGTCTGCAACTGGTACAGATAGGAGGGGGACGCCTTTTCCCGTCCAAAGCCACGTCTTACCCTGTGAGATTTTACTCTTGTGAACTAATGCAGACGAGACTAATGCATCCGCACTCATCCAAAATAGCCCAGTTTCGCGTAATTTTAGGGTTAATAATTAGAAACCCTTTGTCGCTTAGCAATTGAATACGCCTGTGGGAGACATGATTCGACCCTCCCGTTCCCTGGACGACAAAGTCGCCCTCCCTATACCCATAGCCAACCTCCCCCACTTCTCCACCCCTCCCCTATGCCTACGGTGTCCCCTCTTTAGGTAATGTCTCCCCCCCTCCTCTGCCATTTCTTTAGTCTTCAACATTTTCCCTTCCCTGCGTGAGCTCTCCTCCCCTGTGAGAGCTTCTCTGCCTGCGAGAGTTTGAGTGAGTGTATTGTGAGCTATTGTGTGTGAAAGTGAAGGGAAGTGAGAGCTAAAGAGTGGGAGTTACTTTGGAGCTGGAGCTGTTGCTGCTGTCTGTGACCTAGAGCTGCTGTGGAGTTGTTGTCCCTGCTCTGTGTCTTCGTTAGTGGTAAAGAATTAGGGGTGTCTTTGCCTGTGGAGGCCCTGCACCATAAGTGGGTGTGTGTGACTTATTTCCTTGTTATGATGGTTTCCTTGCTGTCTGTTACTTTCCTTGTTGATAGTATAGATTAGTTTTATTGTTAGTTCTGTGAATTAAATGTCTTGCTTGGATGAAGATGTGATCGATGTTAAGACTTAAAGGTGATGAATGTCAATGTGTGAATGATGAATTCTTGCTATCTAGTTATTTGATGTTAGTTCAATACTTTTGTCATTTAGTTAAATATTTCTATTGCAAACCCCTTATGCATGTAGTACTCTGTTGCCCTTATTTCTTTAATCTCGTATGTTAATGGCTAATCTATTTAGTTAATTCTTAATCAATTCAGTATGTTAATTAATTTAATTATGTTGATTCTTACCTAAGCTTATTCACTAACTTAATTAGAATGATCAACCTATCAACAATTGAGCATGTAAACTATCTAGTTGAGTGTGTTTAAGTTACATGATTTTGTCTTGATACATGTCAATTAAATAGAGTATGTACATTAATTAAAGTAATTAAGTAGACTTGAACACGTTAAATCAACTAATTGATTATCTAGTCGTAACATAACTGATCGAACAAGTTAATAATTAGACTATACGTTAATTAATTAGTTGAGCTTGTTTAATCAACTAGATTAATAAATGCAATTATTATCTGAGTATGTAAATAACTCGAGCATGATTAGTAAAATAGGATAAAAGCATGTAATTTAATTGTGAGCATGTTAAAGTTTTAGGATAACTAATAATAGTAATCTTCCTTGAGCATGTAATTAATTAACTAGCATATGTAGATTTACTTAACTAGTATGTCTAAATTAACTAACTAGCATAACACGTGTAAATCCATTTGCAGTATGTTACTTAACTCGGGTAACTAACTAAAGTAAGTAATTAGAATTGAGCATGTTAATCATTACTCAAACATATTAATTAACTTAAAAGCATGTTAATTAACTTAGCTAGAATAACCAACTAACTCAAGCATGTTGAACTAATTAATTAGCATGTGAATTAGCTAATTTATGGTTTATTGGCATGTTCAAATCAATTGGCAAAATGTAATTAATTAGGAATGACTAATTAGTTTAATAGTTTTGACCTGTCATGAGTATGTAAATTAATTAGGATAATCAACAAGATTAATAATTGTAATTTGACTTGAGCACGTTAGTTAATTAGGATACCTAACTAGAATGATAAATGTAGTTACAGAATATCTAACTAGCATAAAAGCATGCTTAATCAACTAGAATATAGATTACCAATTTATGAGCATGTTTCCATCAATTGGTGTCTATGCATGTTTCTATTCCTAATTGCCTAAGCATGTTAGTTTAAATACATCTTTATCGTACCATCACTTTATTTGTACGCATTCGCTGTTCCAATTCAATGTCGTACTTGTTTTCTGTTATGCGCTTTTAATTATAATTGTTCCCTTACGTGCGTTTTTCATTATTGTTATTCATTCTATGCGCAATTTAAATTACAGTTACTTCCTTTTTATGCGCACTTCAATTACTATTAAAGCTACGCATCATGCATCATGTTAGGATGAGAATGTATGATCATGCATCATGTTAATAGAAAACTAATAGGGAGTGCCATCTTGGGGTGGTACTCACCCATGCGGTGAGGTAAAATGTTAAGAAAATGAAAGAAATGGGGAGTTGGGGGGCGGATGGGTAGTGGGTCTAGTCTGCGGCTAGGCGAAGCCCCCTACCTGTTAGGAACGGGGACCTAGCTGTAAGAAAAATGTTAGATCCGATCCACTATTCCATCCCCTATGAACCATCCAATCTTCCGCTTGATGTACGAGTAATGAACGGATGAACGAAAGTAAAGTAAATGAACGAACAAATGACGTAATGAAAGGATTGGTTTGGGTGGCCCCCATTCGAAAAAGGACTAAAGAGAGTCATAAGCATAATTGCATTAACCCTTTTCCTTACTAAGCCCTCGGGCTTACAGTTACTTGTGGTGTAGGTGTAGGTACTTGTATGCGAAAACGACGATAATGATGAACAAATAATAAAGCAGGGATGAATGATTTGCACGAGCGATGTTGTGGTTGGCCAGACTAAGTGAGTAGACAAGAGAAAACGATTGTAATTAAGTGTATTTAATTATTTAGTTCTTTTATTAAATTATTTATGCTTCTGCAATTTTTTAAATAAGCGATTTTCTAACGTTTCCGCATTTTATTAATTAGTTTTCACAACGAGTTTAATGAAAGGTTAGCAGCGGTTCAGTTTAGCATCGCACTTTGATATCATTTTAAAAGAGTTTTACAAAAGTTTAAATTTTAGCGCATTTTCAAGGATTTACGAAAATTGGGTTGTTACAATCATTTCCTTGTGCTATAAAGATTGGATAATTGGAATTGAACCTACAGACCCATGAATTAACCCATGTTAGTAGTCACATAATTAGTTCGCTGATCTGTAGATAAGTCGTATATGTGTTAGTCTCTATTAATTTTGATTGCTCTCTATAATTCATTGGTAGATGTTGTGCTTCCTTTATATATATATATAGAACTGCTCGTGACATTCATGCTTCACACTTAGGACTTATAAAATTGTGAGTATATTGCATGACAAGTCTAATCTATGTAAACAGGCATGTGGGCGTTCGGGAGAACGGGCGACGACCATCGGTGGTGACACCCTGAATGGAGTTATGTTCTCCCACGTAGGGAGTAGAGTAACGGTTAAGCCACATGGACCCTAAGGTTTATCCTTTCTCTTGTACGGAAATCCCTAATGTCTTCAACAAAAGAGTATAGAGATGGCATGTGGTGACACCCCTAATGGTGTACTTCCTCATCGGAGTACAGTTAAGCCACATGACCAATTGACGTAACCATCTCTTGGATTAACAGAAAAGATACAGTTCTTTTCTATAATGCATTGTATGATCATGCATAAGCATTAGCATTGCATGCCATTCTAATTCTTGCTGGGCGTGAGGCTCATTGTTTTCCCCATGATGTAGGTGATGATGCTTTTGACGTACCATTTGAGGAGGAGTTATTTCAGGATAATATCTTGGGTTATCAGTCGGGTTTGACCTGATGGTTGTGGCTCACGTAAATGGTGTTGGTTATTTTGAACAATTAAACTTCCTATTTTGACACGGTAAAATGTCATGTAAACATGGACTTTTGTGGAAGGACTAGAACTATGTCTTGAAAATCTATTATCTATTTCTGCTCAATTATCTATGATAAGTTTTTGATTGAAAGTAAACACTTTGATTTACCCGTTTCGAATAAAGTAAACAAAAATTTTTATATCTCCAAAATTTTAAAATAAAGAAAAATGATTTTAAATAAATGGAGCGTTACACAACCAAAAGGGACTAAATCAATAGTCCAACAGTAACATCAAAGATAAATAGTAGTATAAGTTCATAAAAGAAAACTATGTAAATCATTAACCTCACAACAAAGTCTCTCGAAAATAGCAATAACTAAAAAGAAAAATAAATCGTTGAGCTCACTTCTACTTTAGCAACTAGGAATCTTCCAAACTAAATCATGAAATGAGAGGGGAGTCATATGGGGTGCATCAACTAACTCAGTAGGGATAAACTTTATATTTAACAATATAAATATAAGAATATGTGAGCATGCCTAGTTAAAACAAGTTATGCAATATCGAATAAAACACAATAGGGTACCTTTCCAAAACAACCAACTATAATGTGGTACGTAACATAAAATAACCCATTATTATGAATTTTAGTGAAAATAGAGCCACTCACAGACTCTGAACATATCATGCCATCGAATATAAGAATAAAGACAATACTTAACAATCGTAACAACCACGAATAACCTTGATCAGATTTAGTGTTTTGCGTCCAGGGACATGACACATACAATAAACTCATTACTTTAGTTAACAATAGCAAATAAAGACATCCTCTAGCAACTAAATATGCGTAAAAGAAAACACGACCCCCATATGGGTCAATCAAACTAGATTCATACAATCAAGCTGATCAACAACATTAAATATGCATACTCAATTTTAAATATGTCTAATAAAAACATAATAGATAATATGAAAAACATACAAGTCATCAAAATGGTAATGTCACTTTTATATGAGAACATGTCTCAAAATAATTTCAAAAAACAATGCAAAGTTGAACATAAAATAAATCACTATCTCAATTGGCCTACCAATAGCCAAACAAAACTCAATCAATTAAGAATCCAATCAATCCAAATCTCTTACTAATCTGTTGGACCTATCAAAGTATACATATACAAATCAATACACTTTTCTAAACTTTTAAAATTTTGTTGGAATCCATAACCAAAATAGGAACCAACTCGAGAAACTTATAAAACAATCTCCTAAAAATCCCACTTTCAAAATTTTGTTTGGACTTGTTATAAAAGTCATCCATTCTGCCATAACCGGTCGATTGTGAACTAGTGGTCTGGACGCCTGCTCCACAAATAGTGTCCCCCCTGTCCATTTCTACAGCAACGTATTGTCTCACGGATGTGTGCGTTTTTGCAAAAATCCTTCACTTCCACGGACATGTGCCTCTTGCGTGCCTCCACGGAAATCCTCGCTTCCATGGATCCACATGTTTCTATGAAATCCCTCACTTCTGTGGACTAGTGTCATCCATGTGCTTCTATGAAAACCCTCACTTCCATGGATGCATGTGTTTCCACACAAGCCTTCGTTCCCGCAAACATGTCTCTCTTGCGTGCCTCTACGAAAAACCCTCACTTCCACAGATGCATCTATTTTCGTAAAAGTCTTTGCTCCCACAGATACGACATAAGACGCAGGACCATCCTGGCACCCTAAAAACTCTAACTTTAAACCAAAAATTTCTAACTTTAACAGTACAAAATAATTTTAGATTTCATTCACATCAATTCCATGCTTAAATTTCAGCCTTCAAACTCTACATTTACTTTCAAACTTCTCAACAAAGACTTCAAACCTGTAACAAACCAGTATCAAAACACCAATCAACAAAGGTTGAAATATCAAAATTTACCTTTCTAGAAACATCCACATACTCAAGCTTTAGAACTCAAAATTTGCTATGACTTAATCCAATCGGTAGAAAGTCAACCTAATCAATTTCATTTATCAAAATTTTTATTCCAAGATGTTATGCTTTTACAACATGAAGGATGTATTTTTCTTACTGTATATTTCAACTATGAACTTCAACTCACAACAAACTCTCCCTCTCACCCAACACTATGCTTTTCCTCTGATAAAAGTTAGGGGTGGGCAAGAACAGACTAGAACCGAGAATCGAACCGAAACCACAGCTCGGTTCCGATTTGGTTTTGGTTCGTAGTTCCTACAATTTAAAAATTTTTGGTTTTTGGTATTAGATTATAATTGCGGTTTGGTTCCCGGTTCATGATTCAATAACCGAGAATCGACTGCTATTAACAAAAAAATAGGGAGAGGGTAATGGAGATTTGTCTGAAATTTTCGAAGAGGAAAGATTTAGGGCAAAATTTCAGACCCCATTCTGTATTCTGCCGATACGGGCAGGAAGAGAGGCTTCACGGTAGAGAGACCATTCGAGAATCAATCTGGGCGACGGGAGCGCGAATGGCGACCTACGTTTGAGGCGATTTCGGGCAGCGAGGAGAGTGACGGTCGAGAGCGGGCGATGACGAGCGGCTTCATCTAGTTCGTTTGCGCGAGAAGGGGGTCTTGCCAGAGAATAAAAACTGCAATTGTGAAGGTTTCCCGAAGCATTCTGGCAACGACAGGGCAATTCCAAAATCGAGCTTGTCTTCCAATCACGGTGAGTAAGAAAGAACACTTGGCTCGGATTTGGGTTTCGGTGAGGGGTTTCCAGTTGAGTTCTTGCTTCAATATTGGATTGCCAAATTGAATTTGTTCTGTTGTTAGATAGAAATGCTGGTTATGCATTTTGAATCTGCTGATTTGTTGGTTTGAGCTATATTCTGTGTTTTGGTTTTTCATTCCATCATTGTGAGAAATATTGTGCTGCTCGAAAATGATTTTTTGTTCTTTAGTTTGATTTCTACCCGAGAGACGTTTTGAGGAAATACTGTTATGCTAACTTAGGCCTGTTCTTTGGGTTATTATACTGCAGGTTGGGAACTGAAACCGACTGGAGCCGAACCAGAACTGAACTCAGTTTTGGTTCTAGTTCCGGTTCCGGTTCCTTGCGGTTTTGGTTTCGGTTCTTTACGCTCAGAACCAAGAACCGAATGGTCGGTTCTGAGAGGTTCGGAATCGGAACCGAGGACCGATTTGCTCACCCCCAATAAAAGTTTTCAAAACTGAAAAGGAATAAAAAAAATCCTAAAGATGTCCTTAAATAGTGGCTAAATGAACAGTTTTCTAGTTCAAAAACTGTGTGGAATAAATAAATCAAATTGTCATATTTTATTTACAAAGAAAATTTACATAATTATCCTTGAAATGTTACATTTCACCCTCACATAGGAAATTTCGTCCCTAAATTTTAGAACAACCTCAAATGTTCCACCAAATAAGTGAGGGTACTTTGTCATCATTTTAATGTCAATTTCTCATGTAGCTTCTCTTTCGCTAAGGTTCTTCCATTGAACTCAAACCGAAAGAACCTCACGCTGATGCAAGACTTTGTTTTATGGCCCAAAATCCTCTTGGGCTCCTCCTCATAAGAAACACCCTCTTTGATAGGCACATCGATCCAGGGATGGCATGAGATGGGTTGGAAACATATTTCCTCAACATAGACATGTGGAAAACGTTATGTACAAAACTTAATTGAGGTGGTAAATCCAATTGATATGCCACTGAACCAACTCATTCGATAATTTAAAAAGGGTCAATAAATCTTGGAGTTAACTTGCCCTTCACACCAAAGCGGCTAATACCTCAACGTAGTCAAATCTTAAAAAAAAAATGAAGTTTTCAGGTTCAAATTCACTTTCTCTCCTTAGAAGGCCTGCATAACTTTTCTGTTGATTTTGAACTGTTCTAAGTCTTTCTTTAATCACTTGGACTTTCTCAGTCATCCTTTGAATCAAATCAGGACAAAGGGTGACTCACCCTTTAGCCTCAGAACAACATAAGGGTGATCTGTACAGTCTTCCATATATTCATACGGTGAAACCCTAATAGTAGCATGATAATTGTTGTTATAAATGAATGGGAAAATGACAAATCAACCATCATACTTTATGGTTAGTGAAAAGTCAACCACTAAAGTGTTTTTGCTAACAACTTAACCACTGAACTATGAGAAACTGCCGCGCGAACATTGCCGTTAACTTTCTGAAAATCATAGTGGAAAAGAACAAATACCCATGAAAAACACAGAAAGAACTAGTGATTTTATAAGAGACTTTCTATCATGACCCGGAGGCGGGCTGGACAGAAACGCAGGGCCAAACGACTAAATCCTCTGAGAAGACCCGATCGCCCAGCCCAAGGCTAGTTGAAATTTAGTGGAAGACTTGTAATAAAACAAGTGGGTCACGGTCCACGTAGTGATTGCAAGAGTTAAATTGTGGAAATATAAATTACATCCAAAACAAACTGTACATTGATGTCCATACATCCAGAATTCTAAATCATAGAATATTACAGAGACCAATAGTTCTCACCAGCAGAAAATATAACTAAACCAAAGGAACTGAAACAAGTCAGCCGCAATCCAAAGCTGGAACTCCATGTGTCTAATGTGTCCACACTTTAGGTATTCCTATCTCTACCTGAGAAAAAATATAGTCTAATGGGTGATTAACAAACTCAGTAGAGAATTTATACTCACTGCCAATCGCGTGAGAAAACTTATTTTACCTTTTCTTTATCAAAACTTTGAATTTTAGGGCAATGCATTTTTATCAAAATATTTTCAAAATCATTTACATCATTTTTAAGGAAAACCAGCCTCGAAGGGCCCCGACGAGATATCGTAGAAAACAATGTTGTTTACATAGATAGCTATACTCAAAATATCTTCGTCGATTTCACACTGAAAATCATCACCAGTGAAAAAGGAGGTCACTCATTGACTCCTTCGGTCAATCACAAGGAAGGGTGGCCACCATCACACCCATACATCCGAAATAATGCAACGTCAGTCCGTAGACTCTGTGCGTCACACCGGGTTTGCCGATGAGCCAAAGCTCAACGTCGACACAACCCGTATCGTCACCTAAGTCCTACTGACGAGCCAAAGCTCAGTGATGACACAACTCAAATCATGTCCCAACTTTGCTGACGTGCCATAGCTCAATGCCAACAAACTCGTATCAAGATAAACCCTAGTCCTGCCGACGAGCCAAAGCTCAGCACTGACACAACTTGAATAACCTCTTGAGTTTATCAACAAGCCAAAGCTCAGTTCCGATACTCAATCCCAAGTCTGCCAATGAACCAAAGATCAGCGCCGACAAACTTGAATCAAAGTACACCCTGATCAAGTTTAGGGATTTAAAACCCAAGGAAGCGTCATCACCTTCACAATCCCATCCTTCACATAGCGCACAAACTTCTGTCTCCATGCAACAGGAGACGTATCAGGGATAGCCTCATGATACAATGGTAATGAGACTGTCCAGAGTATTAAGAGGATTCATCGCCCCCAAAATAGATATCACATACCATGAAAACTATGCACGAAATTTAAATGTGTAAAACTCGCGTACATAGGTATAATAAAATCAAATATGCTGTCGAACAGTCCCCGTCGATTTTTTTGGCATATGTGGCAATCAACAAAATATTAGTTTTAAAAATGATGGTATGGGAATGCAAAGCCAGTAGATATAAAACCCCTACCTCGATGGTGGTCTCTCCTTGTATCCGAAGGAGCAGCAACCTCAGGTACCGACTGTAAGTCCACAAACTCGTTTGAACCTAAAACATGTTAGAGGACAAACACTCTTGTCAATGACTCTCAGTAAACAGATGAAAGGTCCTATACCGATCTAAGAACCCAACCTTCATATACATGTCTTATCTAAGAATCCTAACAAAATTCTCAAACAATGAGTATCATAGACCCTTAAAAGTCCTTTTCAACTTAAATAGTACACCAACCCCAATCCATGAGCACAAACAAAATACATCCATTTCTTGGCTTTGTATCAATTATTGAAGATTGAATCGAGTTACTGTGAAGAACAAGTATCATTTGCTTAGGATTGATGACTTGTTTGACTAGCTTGGTAATTCGCAGTATTTTTCTAAGATTGATTTGATGTTCGGATATCATCATATGAGAATACGTGAAGAGGATATCCCAAAAATAACTTTTCAAATAAGGTACAGACATTTTGAGTTTCTTGTCCTATCTTTCTGTTTGATCAATGCTTTGGCAACATCTATGGATTTAATGAATTGAGTCTTCAAGCTGTACTTGGATCAATTCATTGTGGTTTTCATAGATAACATTCTTGTGTATTCGAGGTCTCGAAGTGAGCATAAGAAGTATCTCAAAGTTGTGGTACAGACTTTAAGAAATCACCAGTTATATGCTAAGAGGAGCAAGAGTGACTTCTGGATGTCAGAGGTCAAATTTTTGGGACACTTAGTTTTGCGTGATGAAATTTTTGTTGCTCTAGCAAAAAATTGAGGCAGTTGTAAAGTAGCAACCTCCAAAGAATGTGACTGAGATCCTTTGTAATGACTCGAATTTCGTAAATCCTTTAAAATGCTTTAAAAATTTGAAATTTCTTTTTAAACCAAATCAGAGGGCGCCTAAAACAGATCACTACTGACCATTCATAAAACTCATTATGAAAAAAAAAATTAATAAAATGCGAAAGTGTAAATAAATCGTTAGTGAAGAGACACTAATCATTTAAATGAAAGAACTAAATGTTTAATTACAACTCGTTACAACCATTTTCTCTCTCACCCTTGCCTGGTCAGCCACGAGTCCCATGCGCATGCAATCCCTTCATCTCTGCTTTGATGTTATCCATTTGTCTTTTCTTTTTTCTACTCCTAGTTCGTGCATTTCTAATAACGTACTAGTACCTACATCTACACCACAAGCGAACTATGAGCCTAATGGTTCAGTAAGGAAAAAGGGTTCTAATGCATATGAATGTCACTCTTTAGTCTATTTTGGAATGGGGGCCACCCAAACCAATCATTTCATTAAGTCATTAGTTCGTTTATTACTTTACGTTTTCTTTTGATCCCTTTTGATCTATAATTTCATTCTATTATTCCATTATTTCATACTCACACTTCGAGCTAGAATCGAGAGGTTTTTCTTGTGCAATGGCATAACGGATCTAGCCTTTTCTCTTATCTTCTAAGTAAACTAGAACTCCATACCCTACTAGGAAGGGGCTATGCCTAGTTTACAGACTATATCCGCTACCCATCCACTCCCAATTCCCTTTTCTTCTTCTTCTTTATTTTTTTCTTAACTTTTTTTTTCCTCACTATGCATGCTTGCGTATCGTGTCGTAGCACTCCCTATTAGTTTCTATTAACATGATGCATGCTCATACATTCTTACCCTAATATGATGCATGAGGCTTTATAAAGTAACATTCATCATAATTAAAGTGCACATAGAATAGAAGTAACTGAAATTAAAAGTGTGTATAAGGAAAGTAAACACCTGTAATTAAGATGGCACATAGGATAAGTAACAATAATTTAAAGCACATTGCAAAGAACAATTATACTATTGAATTGTAAATAGCGAAGCACATATGGAGAGTTCAAAACATATTATAATTTCTTAGTCATTTTACTTGCTTCCTAAATTTATTTCTATGCGATCATTCTACTTAGTTACCTTAGAGGATTTACATGCTTAGCTTAATTACTTGATTACTCTAATAAGTTTCATGCTCATACAATTATTGTTTCTAGTTAGTTACACGCTCACTAATCGGTTAGTTAACATGCTTCCTAACATTTTTATCTAAGTTCGTTGACATACTTGAATCCGATTATTACTTTAGTTTAGTTGATTACAAGCTAATTAAACATGCTCACAGACTAACGTAGAATACAATTATTAAATCTATTAATTATCCTACTAAGTTTACATGCTCAAGAATGAATTGTATTTGTTATTCTAATTGAATATCTTAGTTAACTTCCTAGTCCATTTACATATTTCCTATATTTATCTCTAGTTGATTAATCTTCTTTAGCTATCCTACGTGCGTTACATGCTCACGTTGATTTAATGATTCTAATTAATTAACATACTCAGTTGACTGCATTAGTTAATTGTGCTATCTTAGTCAAGTACATGCTTGAGGTGAATTACATGCTTTATCCGAATTAACTAATCATGCTCCAGTTACGTACTAATTTCACATCATACAGGCTTATACAGGATTTGTCAGATTACCCTACATGCTTACTAGTGGGTTTATTAATAATTAACAGGCTCATTATCAATATGCTTGAACAACAATTAGAATTTCGATTCTAATTCTAATAAATTAACATGCTAGTTCATTTACATGCTTAGTGTTCAATTTATTTTACTTACACTAGTTAATTACAATGCTAAACAATTAACATGCTGGATTGCTAATTAAACTAATTACCCCAATTAGGTAAATTAACGGTTAGTCGAGTTGGACATGCTTGGGTTCGTTATTCACCAATTAATTGAATACCAACTTGGAAGCACATAACAATAATAAAGGTACCACGATTTATAAAACTCTAACTCATTCTCAGACTTCATATAATAACTTAACATTTACTTACTTCACTTTTCATTTCATCACTATCACTGCCAAACTATTATCAAACTGACACAACCAATCAAAGAGTTCATAAAGCTAACAACAACCAAGCAATTCATTACAGTAAAGAATTCACTACTACTACTCTAACACAACATCACAGAGCATTCCACATAGCATTAGTGACACTATCAACAATTAGCAATAGCATGTCGAGGCAAATAATACACTGCTAGCAGTAAACAAGGCAATTAATAGGCCTAACAAACTAACATACACTTAACTAACTACTAACATTCATTAAGCATTTACTCATAGTAAGCATTTTACTATTATTAACACTAAACTCACAACATTTAACTAACTCACACACCCGTACTTGTGGTGTAGGGCCTCAATGGCCAAAACACCCCTAATCCCTTACCAATTTTGATAAATTAAACTCAGGGACAGCTCTCTTCAAGCTCCCTCAGCTCACGGTGGTTCTAGCTCTAAAGTAGCATCTCACACTCTAGCTCTTACTTTCCTTACTTTACTCACGTATCTCACTCCTCTCCACTCACTCTTGCACTCACAACTATACTTAACAACACTCACAACACACTCAACTCTCCACTCACAAATAGAGAGACTCTCGCAGGGGAGGAGAGCTCACGCAGGAAGGAAAGAATGCATAAGGAAAGGGAGAGAGGAGGATATTACCTGGAGAGGAGGGGAGAGACATCATGATGGCTTCTAAGGGCAAGGAGGTCAGTGCCCTATGGGTTGAGGGTGGGCGATGGGTCATTCCTGTCGATTTGGGATGACTTTCTACTATTTACTCCGATTTCCCATCATTTTCTTTCTATTTTATTTCGTATGTCTGGGCTAATTTGGACGCATACGAATGCATAGGTCTCGTCTACACTTCGTCCGCAAGGCTAAATATTGCAGGCTATTTTGAGGCTTCGGACAGGAAAACGCGTCCCCGCCTAGTTCGTACCAGCCGCATGTGAGGTTCAGACGCCATTTCATGTCCGTACTAACGTCCGTACCATCGTCCAAAAGTGTCCTACAATCGGACAGAGGCAAAATGGACGATACTTCAATTCATTCGCAGTAGTCCGTACTCGTTCGAAACTATCCAGATTTAGAGCAGAGTCGATGCGGACGCTACTTTTCTCGTCCGCATCGTCCGGACCCTTGTCCGCAACTACACTGTACAGTGAAGTCAGGACGAGAATTCTCATCCCCAACTCATCCCAAACGTCGGGCACTCAACGCATTGCACTTGCGAACGACATGATGCGTCTGAAGTGTTGTCCTCAGGCGTCCGAAAACACCCTGGACCACCTTTCTCACCTTTTTCCCCTCTTATCTCCTATCCCATAACATCTTTCCCATAAATACATGTCATAAGATAACACGTATAAATACACGATGAGATGTCCCAACGATCCCCTCCTTTAATCACATCGCGTATACGAGAAAAACGTAACGGAAATACTCTTCAACTTAATGCCCAGAAACGTTCGTGGTAATACCCCGATGGTTATCCAACTTAAAATATCGGGCTATTACATCCTTCATTTTCTCTCTCCTCATCCATTTATTCTTTCTCCTTTATTCCGTAAAATTCTACCCCTTTTTCCTCTAATCCGCGTGAGTTTCTCTTCTTCCCATTTCTTTCCTTGATTTTATTCTAAATCCTTCTCTTCTTTTAAACGCTCATTTTCCATCCTTTAAATATTCTTTAAGTCTTACTTTTCATCTCCTAATTGGTACCAGCGTGTCTCTTTTCTTTCTCAAATTTTAAATCTCTTTTCTTTATTTAAATTCCTTAATTCATTTACTTAATATACCAAATATACATAACATATATTATATAACTTACTCAAATTTCAAATTTATTCCGAACATCACCCAACGATCTTTATAACTCCAATTTAATTCTCCAATTCTCTTTCTTAAATAAATTTTTTGTTCAAAAATTTTCAATTCCACCAATTTGGTCAATTGACCAAATTAAATACGTGTTTGCTACGTGACAATTTAGGTCAACTCTTCAATGTTGTGATCGATTTTAACGCAAAAAATTGACACGTGGAATTTATCCTTAAAATTTTTGGCAGGTTTTCTCAATGGAAAAGAGTTAATATCCATAGAGAATGGATTTAGAAGATTTTAGATTTTTTAAAATAATGGATTTAGAAGATTTTGATTTTATAATTTAGAAAATTTTGTAAAAGAATGTTAATGTTTTAGTTTTTGGATGATTTAGAATTGTTTTACAGTCCATGGGAAAATCACAGTTTATCTGTGTTTTTCTATTAAGAAAATGATTTTTTTTTTATTTGCAGACAATCCTCTGCGGAACGATGACATTCCTCTACAGATTGACGATGTTCCTCTGTGGATCGACAACCCTCCTCCATGGATCGTTGACATTCCTTTGTGGATCGATGACCTTCCTCTGTGGATCGTCGACGTTCTTAAGTTATATTTTAAGAATTCATGTTCCGTAGTGAAAAGACAACTATAACGATATGGTTTTTTCTTACTTTTGAAAACGTTTAAAATTTAAAAATTTTTCTTTTATAGAAACAATGGAAGATTTTTCTTTATTAAAACCATTTAAAAGATGATACTAAAAATTCTTTTCATAAAATCCTTTGTAAAACATAGAGCAAAAATAAAATAAAACACTTTATGAATTAAAACATTTAAATAAATTCTTTTATCTTACAATTTAAATACATTTACAAGCCTTTACAAACCATTCATTTTACATCCATTAGCCTCGCTTGCCACAAGATTCGCACATGAAAATCTTTCATCAATTGCTCCTTAACCAGTTCTTGTACATGTAACTATATCGTAAGACATAAACTAATAAGCCTAAGGCTCATTAAGTTATATAAAAGAAAACTGTAAACATGCTATGCATTTTTTAAAACCATGTGTCATTGTCCATTTTTGTTTTCTTTTATCTTATACATTTTAGTCTCTTTTCTGTTTCTGTTTCTGTTACAATTTCTGTTTCCATTTCCATTTCCGTTTCTATTTCTGTTTTCGTTTTCGTATTCGTATCTGTATCCGTATCCATTTTTGTTTCCATTTTGAAAAATATGTTTTTGTTTCTATTTTTGTTTCTATTTCCGTATCCATAACTGTATCTATATATGTTGTTGTTTCTATTTCCATTACTGTTATGTTACTGTTCTTTTTTTTTTTGTTTCTATGTCGGGCATTACTTACTAGTCCACAAAAACCATTATCTTTCGTTTCTTTTGTTTATGTGTCGTGCATTACTTACCGGACCACAAAAATCGTTATCTATCATTTCTTTTGTTTATGTGCTGGGCATTACTTACCAGACCACAAAAACTGTTATCTTTCATTTCTTTTGTTTCTGTGTCAGACATTACTTATCAGATCACAAAACCGTTATCTTTACATGCTTTGGTTGCCGGGCTTAACCTACCAATCCAACCTCTTTACTTTACTTTACTTGATCGTTTGCTTTATATTTATTAGTATTTCATCTTGTTTTTCACTTCCTTTTCAAAACCATGCATGAAAACCATTTTCATAATCTTTGCATACAGTGTCTATCATATCATTACTATAATCTCTAAACATGCTTATATATTAAACATATCATTAAAAAACCTAATTCTAATAAACACCCAGCAAGAAGTAGTATAATTCATGAAACATGCTCAATATCTGACTATTCTAATAAAGCAGTAAACAACCTTAATATTCTACTAAAGTAGTAAACAGTCAACATACAATCCTAACTTTTGCGATGTAGGGCCCCAAAGACTAAAACACATTAGTATGACTTACCTCGAAGCTTTAGCGCGTATTAGTACTTAACTATTATCCTTCTCCTCTTTCAATACCTTCAAAATCAATAACATTTATTCATTAATAATCACTTACCAAATTTCCATAAACCATATACAACAGTTTACTTAGCTCATGATGAACACTCCCCTCCTTAGCATAACAATATACCAAATTATCAGAATCATAAGCAATGTCATGGCCAAGCATAAAGCCCGCCACCAACAAAGCATCCATATTTCTCAATGTTCAATAACAACATTATAAAAGTGCATAACAATTAACCAATGAAAAACAATCCATTAACATCTTCCATTAACAGGGTATACACATCCCTCAATGACATACAAGAAGGCATTAAATTAACCAAACAACCTTCCAGCAACAAAGTATATTTCATCCAAATATTTGTCAATGGAATATAACTCTTCCATAATATTAATGCTCAATAGACCATTAACCAAAACAATTACAGAACATTAATCTTCTCAACTAGAACTATAGGCAGAAACCAAATCAAATAATCACCAAACACCAGTGGACCATATTATTCATCCAAAATATCCTCCACTATTTTATCTTCCACCAATACTCCAATAAAATCCATAAAAGAAGTGAAGAGGTTCACATACCAGAAGAACACCCAAGGGAGAAGCAGCACACACACCATCCACCAGAAGTTCACAATGCCATTCTCCCATTCTTCTTTTCCTTTTCCTTATCTTCCCCTTTTTCTTCTCTTTTCACAATTTCTCACGGCCTTCACTAGAGAGCTCACTCTCACTTCCCTCTTCCTCTCAACTCTCGGCTCCCGCTTCTCTAGAATCTCTCCTCTTTGTCCCTCACTTTTCTTCCTTCTGAGAAGCTTCCCATATATACAACATATATCCCAATATAATCTCACCTAACACCCATGTGGAGAGTTTACAAAGGATAAACCATCGAGATTCACATTTCTCCACGGTCTGGGAAAACCAAGTGGAACTGAAACCCATAAGGAACCCACGGGTCAATCACATGGGCAAACCAACTCAACCCCTCCCACTGCTTCTTCACCACTACTGATTTCACGGTAATTCCAATTGTAGAACCACCCGACCACGAAGCACCAATTACACAACAAAAAATGGAATGGAGAAGGAATATATATCCTAAACCGAACTCCGTCCAAGATAGTAATGCTCGGCAATGGAATGCCGATAAGCTAGAACACATACAGGGGACAAACCTCACACAAGTGCTAGAGAAACATTTTCCTAGTCGTTCGAAACCAATCCCCAGCCTTGCCAATCCACATGCCATGGTTAGGCACTGCAACTTTCATCCCACAAAAGCTTCGCCCGTTCCTGAGGGTCGATTATACCGAGCCCTATCATCGCCATTCACCACCCTCACTCCACGACGCCGTCAACCTCCTCACCAGACAAGGCCCTGCACGTTGCACCCTTTGCCGCATTGCTTCACGAAAGAGATCACTCGCACTCAGAGCTTCACCCAAGCCTTCTCTCCCCTGTCACCTCTCTCTTTTTGTTTCTCCTCAAAGAAATGGTTATAGGCCATTTCTTTTCCTTTTGTCTTCAACCAAACCGGTTCAAAGGATGAACCCATTTAACCAACAACTCCCCCTTTTTATTTTAATCCAATCTTCTTTGTTTTATCTTAATTTCAACTCTTTCCTTTATTTCATTCATTTAACTAATATATATATATGTGTGTGTGTGTGTGTGTGTGTGTGTGTGTGTGTGTGTGTGTGTGTACCAAATATACGTATCGTATATTGATCAACCCAACTCCAATTTTTGACTTATTCCAAACATCGCTGGATAATTATTGCCGGTCCAATTTAAATTCTCCAATAATTATCCAAATAATTCTATTACACCCCATTAATTTCCCAATTATCCTTATGAAATTATGTTATGCGAAATCGGGGTATTACAACAATGTTCCATTGCAGAACGACAACGCTATTTAACAGAAAACATAATTGCAGTGTTTACTCCATCAATTTCCTATACTTTAGTGGTTAAATTGGTCACGAAAATACTTTAGTGGTTAAATTGTTAACGAAAGTACTTTAGTGGTTGACTTGTCATTGATCACAAAGTACGATAGTTGATTTGTCGTTTTCCCTAAATGAATTCAACAAGCGGCAAATGATTCACCCAATTATCACTAAAGTCTAAAACACATGATCTCAACATATTCTCCAAAATCTAAATAATACTCTCAAACTGACCATCCATCTGAGGGTGATAAGTTATCCTCAAATTTAGCTTAGTACCCAAAGCTTTTTGGAGAGCTCTTCATATTTGGAAGTAAACATCAGATCTCGGTCGGACAAAATATTTAAAGGAACATATGAAGACGAACAATGTTCTTGATATATAGTTTGTTCAACTTTGTCAACAAGAAATCCATTTTGACCTGAATAAAATGAGCAAACTTTGTCAATCAATCAACTATTATCTATACTGTGTCCAAATTTTGGTCAATTCTAGGCAAGCTGGTTACAAAATTCATAGTGATCTTATCTTATTTCAATTCAGGAATAGGTAGAGGCTGGAACAATCTAGCTGGTCTTTGATGCTCCGCCTCTACTTGCTAGCATATAATGCCCCGACTTTTTAAGTTGTACAATTATTGTTATCAGCGTATTACGAAGTCGTATTCGTAAAAATTTAATTTATTAAGATTAAATAGAATTTATTGTAATTAAAATAAATATTAATTTAATGAATTTAATTTATAATATTTGGGATTACTTATAATTGTTTTACATTAAGGATTAATTTAATTGTTTTACATTAAGGAATTAGTGAAAGATTAAATGAAAATTAGTTGTTGATTTAATAAATTAAATTAGGATAAATTAGAATTAAATAGTTGTTAATTTAATAAATGAAATTAAGGAGTATAAGTTGAACCGG